>VUQR01003372.1:2778-27001 GCA_015108515.1 Hemichromis elongatus
GACAAAAAAATTAAATAGAAAAAAAAAAAAAAGTATTTGTTTTTAGATTTTTTTTTGTGTGTTTGTGTGTGTCCTTGTGTTTTCTTTTTAAACCTAGATTTCAGCATGTCCATTCAAACACACCCGTCGGCTGAGCTTTCAGAAGAGACTTCTACAGTTTACTTCTGACGATCCTGAAAGAGAGAATTTAATAAAAAAAAACAAACAAAACACGTTTGATTTTAAAATACACGTCACCATCAATGTTGCTACAGAATTCATATTCTCATCCATATTCTCAGGGAAAGAATTAAGATGATCTTTACCTGATCGATTCGGGATCGACTCTGTATTGAGGCAGGCTCGTAGCTCTGTTAGAAAAAACACATGAAGACTTAATGAAAGTTTTCAGCAGAGAATAATGCAAGGAAGTATCTCCTCAGTCACACTAGAGCAAAAATATGACGGGAATCTCCTCACAACTAGGAAAATTCAGTGGCTGCTTGGTGATATGCAGTCAGCAGCCAGTTGCAAGTAGTTGCATTGACCAGCTGGTTTCCCAGAGGTTTAGGATGATGAATGCCCAACTGCTGGGTGACCACTCTCAATCACAAGGCAGTTAAAAGTCCTGGTGGCAGGCTTCCTGTCTCCAAACAAATGCAACCACTCAGGGAGGTCAATGTTTGGAAATAACTGCTGTCTGTTTATAGACGCACACAGGTTGCCTACATGTTACAATCAGAGTCTTGACTGCAACGTGTCTGTTTGCAGTAGGAGACTTTGACTCAACTGGTTTATTTCTGGTTGTATTCCTATAAAAATGCAAGGTCACCAAACACCTTTGTCATTTTGCAGTTAAATCGCTGCCCTTGGCCTCACTCGATTGAGGCTAGCACACCGACTCTCTCGTTGACATTTTTAAATCCCCATCTTTAGCAGTTACTGTAAGTGCTGCAGAATTAGTGCGAGTACCTTTATTGCAATGGGTGGCAATAATTTTGGTAGTGCTAGGATCTCCAACCACTGTTTTCGCTAGTGGGACTGTAGCATAAATGCTATAAATCTTGTAACAAAACTTTTATTTAAAATATAATTACCACACATTTATGATCTACAATGAAAACCAGGAAAAAAACACAAATCTTTACAGCATAATTTATGCAATACACAATAATAGGATTATCCACGACTACAGTTGAAACAATAGTCAGCAACAAAAAGGCTTAAATTATCCATTCGGTTTTTTTTCTTCTTTTAGCCAATCCAGGGCTGTAAGGGGTTGGCGCTTATCTCATTATATTATAGGACGAGAAGCGTGGAACACTCTGGGCTGGCTCTAAGTTTATCACCGGGCTGATAAACTAGTGATAAACTAACTGAGGACACAGGTGGAAGCCTGATGGCTGAGTAGTCATTCCCGGGGCCGGGTATCGTCACTAATTTCTAAAATCAATTTGATTCCTATTTACAAGGTTCCTGATTTGATTCGATCCATAATTTTGATTTAATTTGAATCAGGGATATTTTGCCTCAGACAATCAGAATTATTATAATTCTGATCATTTATTAGTACTGATACTTATAAGACTTCATTAGAGGTGTAAGCATTTGGCTTTTTTTTTAATTTTTTTTTTAGCAGCCGATAACCCCCTTAAAAATATTCTGCAGTAAAACAAAAAAGGAAGAAAACCATAAATCAACATATGAACATCACCTGGTGCCGCTGAAGTGAAACAGCGCAAAGTTACAGAGGATTTATTAGAGACACGGCTAAGAGTTTTGCAATTTGGTATACTATTAAAAAGTTTACATTTCTTCGGTATTGAACATTAGAAATGAGGCTTTCTTGCCGGAATTCATTTAAAACAAAAACGAAAAAACAGCGTCTGACAGCGCTGCACACAACACTAGACTGATGGGTAATAAGCAAGTGAACAATGCAGAAAATGGAGATTGTTAAAAAGGAAACTGCTGTTAAAGTACACACACAGAGAGAGAGAGAGAGCCCTGCAGGAAGTGTGTTTTTATCGTGTTGGAAGCAAAACAGCAAAAGTAAGAGGGTAAGATGTGCAGGGAAATGTGAATCTTAGTTTTGATCTTCTTTTGCTGCTGGTTCAGTGAATTTTGGTTGGAGAGTGATGAAACCTACAGCTTAAGTATCTAGCGCATAAAAAAACAAACGCAAAGCACAGACCCGACAGATCAGGATCTGTGAGCTGTCAGCGTTTCAGTGAGAAAGCCGACATCTCACCGATCCTGATGCGTCGGGTCTGTGCTTTGCGTTTACACCTTTATGCGGTATCTGTTCATCTGCTCTCATTCATTGTTTTAGCAGTTTGATAGTTGTTGAGATAGTTTTGTGAGGATTAACCTGAGACTCTGGGGCTTCTGACAAAATACGTTTGTATTTAAAAATCGATTCAGGATTTTAATGACTTGATATTGCTTTATTAAAGCTAAAAACAATTTTAATCGGAAACTCCATTATTAAAGCCCACCTCTAGTCATTCCTGGATTACTTTTTTGAAGTACACCGCCTGAGGTGCATGCAAATACCCATGGCCTCACAAAAAAAAAAAAAAATAGGCGGGCACATGGACATCCACATAAACCCTTTGTGCTCACCATCTGATAATGAAATTTACATAAAGTGGGACTTGAATGAACAGGGAAAGTATATACGAGGTTTAACAAGAGCAACAGATCGCCATTCACACCCAGAGCCATTTCAGAATCGCCACTTAACTTAATATACACTTTTTATATTTTTCCTCTTGTACAACACAACCCAGGATGAAATGCATCTGTAGCCACCAAAAGACGGCATCAATGAGTGCAGATAGGTGCACCTGTGCTTCAAACCTTAGTAGTTTACTCACCAACTCACAAATTAAGCTTGGTTAGTGTTAGCTGATAACTTAGCACACTACGTTCTAAATATGGTCACTTCTGACTTGTTCCTGATGACTTCATGGGCTCAGTTGCTAGTTAGTGTGGATGCTCATTAAGCATCCACAGTATTGTTCTTTTCTTTATTATTATTTTTATATCTTCAGTACGTTTTTCGCCGTCTTATCTCCTCCGACACCGTTTGACGTAGAGAGACCGTTCAACCACTGTTAGATTCCTCTTCTTTTGGACATGACTGCTTCTACTTTTCTCGTCTTTAACTTTTATATTTTTTAAGTTATTCCACTTTTTTCAACAAAAATTTTACCATGTATTTCAATGGGAGAGTCACTCAGGGCAGGGATTGGATGGTCGATACAGCTGCCAGCCAATCCCAGCCCACGTGCTCTGGGATGTGGGCGGGGCTTAGCGCCAGAATTCCTTTGATCTTAAAATCATTCAGCTATGAGCATCCACACTGCAGTTTCTTCAGAAAATGCATTCTCTAGTTTAAGGTAATATCATGTGACCACATCCATACGGTCTATGGTTAAGACAACTGCAGTTAACGTAAATAACTCCACATGAGGCGACATAATCCAATTTATTCTATTCATTTCATAATAAATCAGGTCGACTACACGTTTTGTGCACCATGTTTTAAGACATTAAGTGCTTCCCAGTCAGTGATTGAACCCAGTCCTAATCTAAAAAGAAAATTAAAAGAAGACTACAACAAAAAGGTGTATTTAGTGTATGACTAGGCACAACCCATGTGTAAGATAGGATTATGGCAGGGGTTTTGTAGTTTTTATCTGAAGCCGTTTTTACACCTGAACTTCAGACACGGTCACCAGAATCAGGGCTGAGCATTGTGCAGAGCTGTCCTTTCTCACAAGCAGCACACAGCAGGAAATAACCTGCGTCAGATGGGTTCTCACTGCTGGAAATACTATTTTTGGTTTATGCAAGAGAGCTGCCTGAACAGAGCGTGCAGGAGGCAGAACACATGACGCCTACTCACTTGTTGTGAATTCACAGGAACGTTACCTGCATTGTTCTCAAACAGGCACTATCAGACATCACACAGACCTGGTACTGTGAAACTGGCAGGTTTAAGACCGTTTAATGCCTGATCTGGCTGCAGTTGCACATGCAGGTTCTACTGCTGCTTGTTTATAGAAAAAAAATCCCAAATGTTCTAGTCAATTTTTAGACCCGTGAGGAACGCCTGTCAAGAAAACTAAAGACAAAAACTGTATTTTTATACAGAAACAAATCCTGTTTCTCACTTACTGTATGTACCCATGGGACTGAGTATGGTGATACTGTTTATTTATGTGCTTCTTTGGCCACTTTGAGCCTTCTCACTCTGCACTGCATTGCTGGGAGACAGAAGTAAGATGGTCTTCCTTAAATAACAGATGACAGCAGCAATGTCTGATGTTTCCATGCAAGGTTGTGCTGCAAAGATTACCTGGTCACATGTGCTTTGTTTAAATCGAGCACTTACAGTGTCCAGAGGGCATTTAAATATTATTTCACACAGATTATTTATATTTATCTGTCACAGCTATTCTAGGTGCTGTTCTAATTTGCAAATATGAATGTGTCATTGTATCTGTCTTAAACTCATAATTTAACGCTTTTGTGCACCTCAATGAGAGAAAGTCTTTAGATATAGGATTTATTAATGAGTATCGAGATCATGATTATTCATCATGATTTCTCACTTTGGAAACATGGATTTAAATAGTGGCTTTATTGCCATCTTGATTATCTTGATTTATTAATCACAAGAAATTAAAATCTGATCAATTGCGAAGCTCTAGTAACACACAGGACATGCTGTAGCGCATGTGTGCAAACAAAAGTGAAAAGCAAGAGTCCAAAGAAGATATTTTAGTAGAAATGTGAACAAAACGTTCCTCCCCTACACTGACTGTTTTCATACAGCAGCAGCAAAACATTAACCAATTCATTCATAAGTATTTAATATCAAAGACATGTCTACCTTTTTCACCACCTCCTCTTCCTCTTGCTTCTTCTCATAGTGGGAAAAGTCATCAAAGATAGAGGTGGTGTGTTTGTACTGGGCGATAATCTTGAGCACCTGCTTTGCTTTTTCCAGAGGAACCTCTTGAGTGTCACGTGAGTTGGTGACCGGCTTGTTGTCGTTGTTTTCCAGGCGGATGTGGCGCAGCTGGCTATTAGGCACGTCCTTAACAAACAACCAGTTCACATCAAACTTGCCCTTCCACTTGTCCTGCGCCCACACACCTGCGCTGGTGCCGTAGTCCACCGGCGAGCGCATTTCTGCCACTCCGCAGAAATGCCCGCTGCCGTTGACGCTGAACAGCAAGTAGACGGGCCCTTTAGAGTTCATGGCTCTGTAGGCTGAGTCCAGGCGCTTGTTGCCATGCTCCGTGCTGCACCAGATGGAGTACTTGATGGAGCGGTGGATGTCGTCCTCAGAGTAGCTTTTAATGATGAACACGCGGCCGTTTTTCAGGTTCCAGTCAAAGTCCTTGGGGTTGTAACTGTGGGCCGCTCGCAGTTTCTCCAGCACAGGGTGGGACTCTGATCCCAGGTCTGGAGGCCCCACCCCACCCCCTCCATTACCAACACCACCGCCGTTGGAGGAGCCGCTGCTGTCCAAGCTTCCTCCACCGTAGCACAAGTTGCGGTTACGTGGGGCTACCCAGCGGGTTTGAGGTGTAGGAGCAGAGTTGTGGTTCTGGTAAGAATGAGGAGGTGGAGGAGGGCCCTGCAGGGTCATCTGCTGCACAAGGGACTGGGCAGAATGCAGAGACTGTTGAAGGGGAGGCAAGAGACTGGGGGCATGGGAGTGAAGCTGGGGCTGGTGCTGTTGGTGGTGGTGGGGTAAAGGAGGAGCCATCTTGGTCGCAGTCCCTTTATTGTCCCACGTATCAATGTCCATGCTGTGTTTGATGGGAGGTGGAGGCAGAGGTCCTCCAACTATAGGAGGTTTGTTCTTGATTTTTTGTTGCTGCAGCTTGGCAGGTTTACTAGCAATCGCAGCCCACGATGTTGGCTTCGGAGGGGGCATTCCCATTGGTGTGCCACCGTTGCCCGTGGCAACAGCAGCCGCTACACTGCCGCTGCCACCAATCACAGAGCCTGCACTCTTCACACCTGAGCCACTTCCAGTCACGTCCCCGCCTATTTTGAGGCCCAACATGCCCTGCTCTATGCTGTTCATACCTGGGGCCTTGCTTAGGGTGTCACTATGGAAACCTGTCTGGCCATCAGGGACTAAGGTGCCTCCAAGTGAGCTTGGTGGGTAGCTGTAGCTCCCCCCGTAGGCTGAGCTCTGAGTCTGCTGTCCCTGAGAACCACTGGTGCCCCAGGCAGAGAACGCCGGATTTTCTGGGAAGAAGTTAAACCTGTGAGGGTAGATGCTGCTGCTGAGTCCGCCCGGCTGCCCAAACACAGTGTCGTGCATGAAGTGGTGGTCTCCATTGCTGAGTGGGGCATAGGGTGTCAAGTAGGGAATCGGCGGATCGCCTCCTGTAGACCAAGGAGCCTCACTGAGAGGGTAAGGAAATCCAATGGAGGGGGCATAGTAGCTGGACAGGTAGGGGTCTGTCATTGACTGATAACTATTATTCTGCAAAAAGAGACAGAAAAAGATCATTTTAACAAAAATCAAAGTAAATGTTTGCTCTTTCACCCTTTTTTCCACACTCTACTGTCCACTACACCTTACACTCTGTTATGCTGAACCGCTTTAATCACCTGATAATTGCTGTGCTGATTCCACTCCATTTAGTAAGCCTTTTAGTAAGGTGCTGTATTTTGTTTTGTTGAATTTGAGATATTTGACTCTCTTCTTATCAGCTTGACTCACGGATGCAATCATGACTCATACGTGACAATAGGAAACACCAGTTATAAACCCACAGGTCACGCTGTTCAACAAAGCAAACATTTTGTCACAAAACAAACTAGCATCCTCCTCTGTCACGCCAACCTTCTGCATGTACTCCTTCACTACATTCTCTTTCTTTTACTGTCTTCTTCCTCTTTTCCTCCTTCCTGGCAGTTCCATATTCAGCATCCATCCATCCAGTATATCCACCATCCCTCTACTGTACATTTCCTAAAAACCAGTTCAGCTTCGCCTCTGTAACTTTGTCTCTGAACCAATTGACCAGAGGTGCCCCCTCTGTTCAATTCCAATGAAAACCTTACTTAATGGTGACTTAACTGAACGAGTAAGAGTAAGAGAGCAAGTCCAAATAGATTTTATTTGAAAGCTGCATTTAAACATTAAAGCTAATGAGCTAAACAATCAATGTTTAAAGACAGCAGCCCCCCAAAAAGGTATATACATTTTGACCCTATAGCACTTTTCCAAATATTTATGTTTAGTTAAGAGAATCTAAGAGTAGAACTTTTGTTGCTTTGGTTGTGCAGTTTCATTTTTTTGCGATTTATTTTTTTTATTTATTTTTTTTATTTTCTTTTTTTTAATGATGACATTAAAGTGTTTCATATTTTTTATAATGTTAACAGAAAAACAAGTCACCAGATCTTTGGTCATACTGCCCAGTGCTACACTGATTCAAATTTATAAGATAAACCTTAAAATCCTAAAATCATTTTATTTTTAAGGCCTCCAAAAAGAAACAGGTAACATCTTTTCCCCTTTCAATAGATCTAACATGCACGTGTATATTTTATGAATGTGATCATGTGTTAATTCTTTTACCTCCTAAAACTCTAAGACTAGTTTGGCTATATTACATTGTTTTTATTCAGTGCTTTCTATCTCATCACGACACTAGTTTTGACCTGCTGTAACAGGTGAATTCCTCCCTGTGGGATTCAATAAAGTTTTCCTACCTGACTGGACTGGCCGGTAAGATAGGGCTCAAAGTCATTATCATGGACTGCGTCCTTCTGATGGAGGGAGCCATTCTGCACCGAAACTGGAAAGGCTGCAATAAATAAAATCAAAGCTGCACTTATACACACTTTAGAAACAACCAAAGCTAAGCCAAAAATACCTATTTTTAATACTATGACACTTCACACTGCAGTTAATAATGGTTAAAAACTAAACATCAGCATGTGTTCACTCTAAATAAACAAATAATTTTCCAACAGATGTGCACTTAGTGCAACACAACTGTAAACAAACGAGTGGAGGTTAACGTGAATGATGAGTACCGAGAATTAAAATTGATTTTGCTGTCTGCCTGATTGATAAATATAGCATTTAGTAGCTGACCTTTTCAAATATGTGTGGTGACTTAATTTTAAAAGATTTTTGCTGTGGTTATCACTATTACACACCGCTACAGAAATATGTTCCATATTAGGTTGTGATGCACTCAGTAATATGCTTGCCATGCCAGGTTGTCCCCCTCTAGATACAAAAAAACATCTGGAGATCCATCATCTCTTACCTTTGCTTGCATCTTGTCCTTTCGATGTCTTATCAGTCGTTTTGGGAGGATGAAAAAAAACGAGAGAGAGAGAGAGAGCTTGTGTGGGTCACGACTGGAAAATTCAGAGCATTAAGACATTACCCTAGCCTCACACTGAGATCTATTCAGACATTTCCTCCCCAAAACCTCACTGACACATAAAAGCATCAGCGCTGGGCGGTGTGGTATGTTAGGGCCACTCGGATAACCACTAGGAGCTGTGGTCCAGGCCTTGGTTTGTTACCAACAGAGAGCAGTTTTCCAGCTATCCTTAGCTTGCAGCGGGGGCATCGTCTCCAGAGACGGGTGCACACCATGCTCATTTCTCCTTCCTGCAGAAATAAAAACCCGAAGCTGAGGGTATCCCCCTCTTTGCTCCTTACCTGAGGGTCAATGCTAGCGGCAGACATCATTCATCCACCAGGTGCTGTGTTACACTGGAGCTCCGATGAGACGTGCCGTCTGTGAGCTGCACACTCCGCGGTGTGGAGAGGCTATTAGCCGGAGAAGCTGACTGCTTGCTCCGCGTTACTTTGCTGCTAACAGTTAAACAGAGTTAGCAGTAGCTTTTAGCCGGTGTCTCTGCTCGACCCGTACTGTTTGATCCTCGTAGCCCTGCTGGCACTCCGCGCTGCCCTGTCCACATTAATCCAGCGGGGCTCCGATCCGCTCCGACCCCCTCTCTGCTAAATTAAAACCCGACCAGCCTCGGTGGCCCTGCTTCACTTGCCCCAAACGGCAGCTTCATCCGGGGTCTGTGGGGCGGAAATGACGCCGCTTACGTGGAAAAACGCGTCCACGGCTACCTAGCAGCAGAAGTAGCAGAGCGAACTCTAACATGCCATTAATTCCTTTTTTTATTTTTAAGATTAAAACATTTCTTAAAGGCATGGAATCTAATTTTAAGTGTAGCTTTTTAAGTAAATATTTTTTTTTATAGGTATGGAAGTTTGTTTCTGCCACTGATTCGAGTTAAAGAAGAAGTTTTTAGTTAAGTCAAACCATTTGGGATAATACCATGAAATCTTGGCATATGCATAACAAAAACATTTTTTTGTTTTTTTGTTTACCAGTGTCAGAATGAAGCTTAAGTGAAGTAAAGGAAAGGGGTTCAATTAATAACAAAATCTAAATATAATACCATAGGGAGCTTAAAAGTATAAAAAAAATATTGTGGCATGAGGTAGTAAAATGTTTCTACGGGTCCTAATTTTTGGGATAAAATAAACCAGTAAATCTTATCTTTAAATACAACATAGTCAAAATAACTTAAAAGGGTGAAACAATATATACTGTAGCTCAATAATATAAAATCCAGTATAACAAAAAAATCTCTTAAGGGGGGAAAATTATTTGAAAGCACATTACAGTAAAGCGGAGTAGATGTAAATTTAATCATTATGGAACAAAGTCTTTAAAATTCATTAAGCAAAAAAGTAAAAACAACAACAACAACAACAACAAAAAAAAACAAATAAAAAAATTAATTGAAAATGTTCCATGGACATTATGCTATAATACTATGTTTAATGATAAAAAATTCCAAAAATATGGGATAAATAATCAAATTACAGTGACTTACATTCATGGTGCTTTTTTGTGGAGTATGTGGTACATAATCATCTAACGTTAATAACAAAATTGCTATATCACTTTATTTTTTACTATTTGTATTTATTACTTTTTGGTAGTTTGGTGATAAACACATTTTATAGGTTAACATAATTAATTTTAAATGTATCTAGCATTTAAAGCTGTCAGTGTAACAAGCACAATATATTTTTTTATCTAAACTGTACAAGAGACAAAACTGCACACAAAGAAATGTAATTTTAAGTAATGTACAGTACTTGAGTAAATGTACTTATATTTTACTAATGGAGGTGAAACTGTATATGAATGAATAAACATTAAATGTTAATGAACATTAGCAGTACACCAATATAAGGCAGATTGTGGACACAGTTTATTTCACTGACTGATAACACACATTATACATGTTGGGGTCCTCCCTTCTTCTAATTGAAATTACACACCATAATAATTTGTACATTTTATAAAACATCAGAAAGAACACCAGCTGCATATTCACAAATTTAGAACCACAGTATTCTGTCAGACAGATGAACCTACAAACAGTCTTTCACATACATGGTGAGAGGTAGCGTTACTACATGATAAAACTAGAAAATATCAACATGACTGGAGACTCCTCAGGCCACAGTGTGAGAAATGTACACAGTGAGATTCAGCATCTCTGTGTGTGTTTTATCGAGCATGGCCAAGATGACGCGCTATCAGACCCAGAGTTGGCAGAGTTGATTGATCTTCTTCTTAGTTCCTTCTCAGCTTTTCACTTTCTTTATTTATAATCTAAAAAACAAAAAACAGAAAATATAGCAGAGGGTGGACCTAGCTTAGCTTACATGAATGCAAACAAATATGGACTACTTACCAATGGACTGTAACACTAGAAAAGCAACTTAGAGGGTTTGGATGGATGGTGAAATTCACCAATGAAGTTAACTAAAATAAACGTAAAACAAAATAAATGAAAGACCTTCATAAACATGCTGTTTCTTTATAATGGATTATTATCCAATAAATTTGATAATGTAAGAAAATGAGATTTGATACTGATCAGGAGGACACTTACAGCTGTCATCCTCTTCTGAAAATGTGCTGGCCACATAGCAGGCGTAAACAAATCCAGGGAGCTATGGGATTATCACAAAAACGTTAGAAAAAAACAGCATATTTTAAAATCATCTATCTTTTTACATTTACGCAAAACACAAAGCAGACACTAGATTGTGCTGACAGTGAAAGATTTTATGACTTAGTAGGAAAAAAAACCCCCAATAACTTACCTCATAATTCCAGTTAGCTGCCTTACTTGCATTCCTACTCACACATCTGCTTTCTTACTAAGAGAAAATATCTGTGTCTGCAGATGTTCTCTTAAAATATCACATAAGTAATTGTTTTGGATATTAATGGTTTAAAATCTCTGCACACCTAAATGAACAACCCCGTCTTGCTTGCCATGAGTTTATTAAATCAAAACCCTTTTCTACAACTGACCTCCATCAGGTAGAAGAAATGTTCGTATAAGCACTCAAATGCAGTTTTATATACATGTTCACCACCATACACTGAAATCAATCATCAGATTAGGGAATAATAGCTGCTGAACACTTCACACATGCGTGTGCTATTAATTCAATTTAATTCAATTCAGTTTATTTATAAATCACCAAATCACAACAACAGACACCTCAAGGTGATTTATACTGTACAGCAAAGGCCCTACAATAATACAGAGAAAAACCAACCAATCAGATGACATCCTGTGAGCAAATACCTGATTCTTGATCAACTAATGTCACGAATACAACATCAGTTTAGTAATAGAAACTGCAGTGATAGAAAAAACAAATACTTTTATCAGTCAGACCACACAACTACTTAAGAAAGGTTTACCTAAAAGCTAATTCTTTAGGTTGAGGTGATTTTGTCAAATTAAAAAGGACTTCACAGAAAGAGCAGTGAAAGTCATTTTATTGGGTTAATTCTGGAAAAATTCTGCTTTAGTATAAATCTTGTGTGGCCTATAAGTCTTCTGCTTAATAGTCTTAATAGACACGGTCTTCATATGTGGGGTATAATCAAAGAAGCTCTGCCACTGAGCTGATAGAAATTGAGCGATTCTAAATTTTCTTCCTTTATGTTCTATTTGGACCACTTGCTGGTGAAAATGAATGATTTTTAGCATGGACCTCAAAATAACATCCACTTCCATGTTTATCACTGCTAACATGACCTGATACTCCCGATACTCAGAAATGACAGAGCAGCATTCAGTGGAACAGTTAGGAGTTTCAAAGCACAGATTTGAGTATACTGGTCATTTTCATGGCATTCAAGTAGGTTTTGCACCATGAATGCATCCTGCAGGGTCGGACTGTTATGTAGAATAATGCTTTAGTGTCCTGAGGTGTCTGAGGCGTTCATGCCTGCTCACAGGGCACTGAAGACGTAATCTTTGTCCACCTGCTCTACTTGCAAGTATGGCTTCTTGAAACTCTACAGCATCTCCTTAATTAATATGAAATTAAAGTTAAACACAGGAGGAGATCACAAATGCACAAGTGATCAAAGAAAGGATCACATGAGGACACTACTAGAAATGAAGATCTGCCAAAAATCAACTCAGACTTATATTTTTCTTTTTATCAATGAAATCGAGGCAGTAGTAATAAACTCCAGATCACCACCACTACCCACTAGTATTTCAAAAACACAATGTTTTCTAAACATAAAAAACCTGAAAAACACATTTTATAAAAGCAGAATTTATGGCAGAGCTGCCGTGTTAAATCTTTTGAGCATATGCGATACTTTGTGTCAGTAAGTAGACTGTGAATGACAGAATGATTAGAAAATAATATACAAAATTTTTCCCCAAAAGGCTGAAGCTAAGGCCATGATTTAAGATTGTTGTTTATTTATGAGTTTGTTGATAAGTTTTTAGGGACAACTTGCCTGATATCAGACAGACCCCACCATCAGCTTGTTATGTTCTGGTTGGAGTGGATGAATAAAACTATTTTTCTTTATTTAAATTAACCCAGTGTTGACCTGGGAAATGAAGTGCTGCTTAAAAAAGAGATACATATGGTTTCATTAATTGAACAAAATAAATAAATCACACCCAGAGCATCAAAAAGGGCAAAAAAGTCTGAACTGGCTTCAAAATATTTTTAAAAACAGGAACTAATATCTCAGTAATTCACTTTTATACATAATACACAAACTAAAATTGTGTACCAGCTCGCTTTAGTGTAATAATGTGATGTTATTCTTAAATATCATAGCTCTGTTACAAATCTACAGATTGTGTTGCTAAGCAACAGTTCCTGTGTGTGCTGATGCATGTTTATTAAAATAAAAATTACATTTAGTAATATTTAAATACAGTTATGTCCATAAGTTTTTGTGTTTTGTTTCTCTATTTTTGCCACCAGAGTGGATTATTTTATTTATCAACCATTCTTATACACACTCTCCCAATTTTAGCAACTTACAAATTGGGTTGTAGTACAAAGGTTGATTGATATATTATTTGATTTGGTTGTTATCAGAGCGCCACAACTTCCACTGTAGGGATACAGACTAATATTACCACACAGGTTTTTTTTTTAATATATATAAAAATGTGTTTCTGCTATTTATTTACATCCACATGTAAATATTCTCATGGGGTGACATATGCTGTTCTTATTTTTATGGATTTCTGGACCAGTGTAGCTCTAATGACATGAAAGGACAGATGTTCCACTTCACTTTTTAACCAGCTCTTGCTGTGACTTCAACATCTGGCAATGGTGCCATTTCAACAGCTTGTTAAATGACGTGTTGAACAAAACTAAAGACTCACTGATATGAGGAGCTGGATGATGCAGTGCAGGATTTCTATATACTGGTATTCCAGCCAGCAGCTCAGCACTGTGGTAAGTTCTGGGTTTTTCTGTTTTTTCCATCCGGCAGAGGAAAGTCTCTCGCTTTCACATCCCGGCCCATTCTCCTTCCACCAGGAATGATGTGAGGTTACACCGAAGGACAGAATATCACCATCCTTAACGCAGCAAACAGACAGGTGGTAGTTCTTTTTATTAATATTATCAGTATTTTTGTCCTTTTTCTTTATGGACCAGTCACAAAGAGACAGAGGACGCAAAGCTAAACATAACACGTGAGACGAGGTACCTTCAAAGTAAGAGAAGCAAAGCAAAACATGGCACTTACAGACAGGACACTACCAAAGTAACACAGGAAGTAACGGGAACACACGCACAGAGGGGCAGACAGACACACAGAGACATGACTGGGGAAACACGGATAACATGGCAGCATAATATAACATAATACCAAATGACAAAAACACAGGAAAACTCAAACCACTGGATCAAATGACCCAGGATCGTGACATTTCTGTTTCAAGGTTCAACAGTGAGGGATGCTCTTCTTCTGTTACTGTTGCCCCCTACCAGCTCAAAGCAGTCTGTCTATTCTCCTCTAACCATGTTGTCTTGACCATTTCTACAAACATTGAGTTGGTGTGATGTAATTAGCTGATTAGATTTGCATTAAGAAAAAGTTGAACAGCGTACATAATAAAGTGAGTGTATATTTATTGTGAACACCTGCTACATGTTCAAATTGATATAACAGACTAACACTAATAAATGTTGCATAACCATAGTAATCCGGTTTTAAAAACACTACACAGGGATGATTTGCAGGAAAAATGTCTAAGCAATGTTTTACTCCACCAAAAACTTTCAAATGTTACATTTTAAGTCAGTGAACAGACTCCAACCACCATTAAAATTAAAATACATCATTGTTTGTACTTGGGGAGCTAAGAAAAGACTGAAAGACTGATTTGAAAATTATTCTGAACAGTTTTATTTTTAACATTTGCCGTAATTTCCCTAAATTATAATTAGGGTTCGGTCTTCCCGAGTGCAGACAGTGTACACAAACAACTTAATGAGACTTTCTTGCGGCTGAAGATAGGCACATGCTGTAAGGTATCTGTCACTCTGAGTCTGTAATTGGAGGCAGATCTTGAAAGGAGTGACATGGCCAGAGCTGAATGTGGTATTTAGGAGCTCTTGGTCCCTAATTACCTCACACTTACGTGACCATTAAAGTTACCTTTGAAAGCCCTCCCAAATCCAAGTAGAGACAGCTCACAAAGACATTCCAGCCAACCCACAACAATGTCCACAGCAGGTACTGAAAAAACAGAAGCACAGAATTACACTGGGAATGATGGCATGGACTGAGGCACAGATGGCTTAGATGTAGTGACAAACACTGACTAAATATAGTTTTTTCTTGTTAAATACAGTAAAGTTAGACTACAATGACATATTCAGAATAATCCAGATCATCCCAGCTCACTGCTGCTTGGTGTTATTATACTAATCATCTTTCCTGCAAACTTAACAAAAGATGGTTTTGGTCACAAACACCACACCATAAACTACCACCACATTTAAGGCTCCATAGCACAGGGAACTGCTTTTTTTCCCATACGTGATTTTTTTTGTGGGTTTTTTTTTTTATGTGTTTCATCATGGTTTTTAATGTCTTACCTATTTTTATCAATTATGAGGTGGAAAACAAAGGCTAAAACCTTCTGACTGTGCACAAAATATGACACTACGGCCAGTTACTGATCATTTTAGTGCTTAGCTGGGTATAAAGAGATGAAAACGGGAGAAAGCAGCCTAGATGGCACCTCAAAAAGCACAGCGATAAACAAACTGTATCTTGTTTGTGTAATTCTTGCACAATAGAAGTGTAAAATTCATTTTTAGTGGTTAATTCTAGCCAGCTGTTTCCTAGTAGGGCTCGCTTTGGTTATTGGCTGTGATTGTGTATAAAAGATAAATATAGCTACAGTTACATCACCAATTTGTTTCTGGACGGCATCTTGAAGCATCTGGCTGCTGTTATATTGGTTTTTAGAGCTAGAATTAGCCATATTTAAACGAGAAGAGCAAAGTCATCAAGATAACCGTGGTTTTTAAAAGTTAACTATCACTGTTTATCATATGTTGCTAATACATACATGATAGCATAAGTTTACAAACACAAAGAGATAATCCACCAGCCAGAACTGAGACAAGGTTTGCAAAAAGAACAATTAAACAGTTATTCACAATATTATGCTTGAGTGCAATTTATTACTGAACTAAAGCTTGAACTAAAATCAAAATAGATGAGTTATAAATAAATGACACCCACTGCGGTTTTTAGGAAAAGAGGAAAATACCTATAGGGACTTTTTTTAACTCTTTTTTTTTTTTTTTTGCACCAGGCTTTAAACACATTAATTTAATCAATAAACAGAGATTAGACATTTTAATATGGAAGTTAAAGGGTATTGATTTGCTTTTGGTATCAGCCTCAAGTGATCATTGGAGGAACTTCAGCCTTTGAACAAAAGCTGAATTTTCCAGCCCTGTAGGTGGCCACTCATATACATCTCACATATAACCAGTGCTGGCATAATGGAGAGGCCTCACCAGACCAATAATGTCACTGTGCCCACTCAGCTGAACTCTCCTGATACACTTCAGCTGTAATTTACACTGATTCATAAAGTTTGATAATGAAAAACTTAAACACACATAACACAGATAAGTTTCTGCAGTGCGAGCACAATTTAATTATTTGATTCTGAGTATTTTACTGTTTCTGCAGTAATCATGGTAACCATGACGAAGGAGCACACTGAGTGGATAGGGCCTGTGCAGGTCAGATTTTGGGATGTAGCTTCACGTCTCTTAAACTAAAAAGAGGTCAGCTTGTGCTGCTTGTTTTAAAGCACAGCTCTTGTGCTGAAGATATTGTGTCCTCACATTCAGCTGCCCCAGTGTGTGGGGAGTTCATTGATGTATTTCTGCACCTAGAGAATTTGTCCCTCCTGTTTTCCCGCCTACATTGCCTCTGAAATATATAACAGACAATATTGCACTTTTTTGACTCCTCTGCCAAATTGGTTGCCATTCTAGTTAACATGGTCTGCTGCCAACTCCGCATCTAACATGTGATTTAAGAAGCTGTGGAGATGCTCGTAGGTCAGAATCAAGTTAGCAGTCATTATATTGAGCTAAACTAACCACTTACTGGTTGTGTATTCACAATAGTGTACTTCTTCAGGGGAAACTTGAACAAACTTTTTTTATGACAAGCCAAAAACAGCTGTTTTTTATGAGACAACATTCAGTGTTAGACTTACCATTATAATGTAGTGTGATCTGTACTGGACTGCACCAAACAGGCCGAGGATGACCATGATGATGTGAAAAAAGTTGATCATGATGGGAGCCCACTGGTAGCCCAGAAAGTCAAACACCTGCCTCTCCAGCGCCGTAACCTGCAGGGCAGAATTTTAAATGCATTTTAAAACAGCAGTGTGTGTCAGCTGAGCCTGTGCTGCCATGGCTTGTTAGACCGTGATCTTTGACCTAATGTTTTTATAAGTTTCCAAGGCAACTGAGCCATGGGAGACAAAGCATCCTTAGGAAAATACAGAGCTGGGTTGTAGTGCCATGTCCTCTGGGGTCACAGTCCCAGTGAGCCATAAAGGGGGGCAGGGTGGGAAACATTCAGGAGGAGGGCAAATTTGGAGCAGCCCTTTATTGTGGTGGTGGTTGATGGTGGTGGGCGGTCACTGCTATTCTCCACCTTCAACTAAAATTGGCCACTAAAAAAAATATCTGACTTTCAAAGTGCTGCAGTCAACAAGTAGTAGCCTATTGTTTTCATTACTGCCTATTCTGCTAATTGTTTGGTCTATAAAATGCCATAATGCAGTAATTTTCCCAAATACATGATCTTTATTGTAAAAGAAGACCTAACATAAAAAACAAAACAGCAAATACTAAAAGAGCAGCTAGTTTTGGCGTTTCTGCTTTTTAGATTTTACTTGCAGATTTTACTATAATTTATTACCACCTGCTGCGGTATAATTGAATGACAAACCTGAAGTAATATAAACGAAAGAACATGCGTAAAACCATTTAACCTGCTTTTAGTCACTGTTTGTCTTAAACGGTGAGATAAGGTTGGGTATTAGATTTAAAATAGTCCTAAAAAAATTGAAGCCTTAAATCTTTAACTGCGGTAGTTATTCCCCTATAAACAACAAAGAAGTGATTCAAGCATAACAGTCATTAACATGCAGTTTAAAATAGCAATTTTACATTTTTTTTCCTTTTAGGTTGCTTTGAGTTGTTAGAGGGGATAGACAGCAGCTGGCCTGATGACTAAACAGATGTGTTTATGTCGAAGTATCATGTGTGAAAAGCTCTTACCAGCTGCAAACAACACAGGAGGATCAACATGCATCGCGCCGAGCAGCACCCCATCTTCTTGTTCTGCTGCCTGCCCCCGCTGGGTCTGATGATGGTGGCTGTGGGGATGTGGTTGTGGATAACAAGGATTTTTTGCTGTTGTTGTTGTTTTAATCCGCTCAAACACAACAGCCAGACCTGTGAAGCTTTACACCCACTGGCAGACTGTGTGAGGAAACGCACCTTTACTCCAAGAGCAAAACACGGAGGCAGCTGCGCGAAAACTACGGAGAAGGCGGAGGGTATAGGCTGATGTATAAGGGATAACTAGTGCCACACTAAACTTTTTTTTTTTTTTGACAGAAAGTCTCTGATGCACAGTGTATCTAAAGACTGTGTTTTCATATTTTACTGCTGAATTTATTTCATGTTGCTGTTGGTTTTCAGTTCAGTTCAATTTCATTTATAATGAATATACAAATCACAATAAAAGGTTGCCTCAAGGCACTTTTTTGTGCAAGTTATAAGTAGTGTAATTGCCTTATACTGTGACAGTGATTTTTTTTTTAATAAAAAACAACACCAAAAAAAAGAAAAAAGAAAAAATGAAAATGAAAGTTAAAGAGAAGTTAAAAATTAAGTGTAGCTTCTCTCTTATTAACAAGGGGTCACCTCAGTGGGTTCTGCATTGGCAGACTTTTTTTTTTTTTAAAAGCGAATATTGTTCCTGAGACAAACCCAAAGGGATTGACGTTTCCTCGCAGGACTGAACGGCTTCACACTGGAGCCTAAAATATACTGTAAGACAAGCAAAATGACTCTTGTAGAGGTCATAACAGGCCCACATGATTCACAGTTCAAAATAATCCATATTTATCTTCTACTGGACCCTGGTACTGCCCCTTGGTTCATCCAAGAAGCATTTTTCATTCCTTTCCTTATAAATCAACGTTCTTCTGTCAGAACAGAAGCACGGCAGATGTTGTAATGATTCAGTTTGTATAACTAAAATAGTAAAATATTATTAATACAGCTTGAAGTAAAATAGCACGGATTAGTCTTGATAGGTCTTAGGTTTAGATAAAAACTGGTATGTTTTAAAAGTGTAAAATAAACTCTGATGTGTTATTTCTCATTTCCCCCCACTTGCTCATGCATTTTTATGAATCTGAATGACATCCTGCTTTTAAAGGATGTCATTCAGATTTCTAAAAATCTAGCTTAAAGAAGTTGCAAAAATAGTTTGGTCAGGATTTGAGGAACGTGAGTACTTTAGTTTAGTTTAGAATATATGCTTAGTGCCATTATGAAACACAAACAACAATTAGATATATGAACTATTTCAGGACATTTACTAAAGTGACTCATGTAAATTCTTAACTGCTTAATGTACCTGTGCTCTACAATCCTCTGTCTCCTCCTAACTGTGGCACGGATCGACCCTCATACAGCAACACCGTTTACTGCGCCCTGATAGGCTGTTGCGCTTCCACAATGCTCTGAAGACACCAGCAGGTGGTGGTAGTGGTAGAGGTAAAGGCTTCAAAGGTCTGCGTATATGGCAAGGTTACATCAAACTACACCAGTGAAAAGTCGTCACTGGCCTGCTTTTATATTCCTTTCTTACATCACATTGAATGTAAAATAACTTCAGGAACAGTGATATACCTCATCTCATCTGCCCTGACTCCAGCTTTCACCTAAGTGTAAGGGCAAATGTATCTCACGCTAGAGGCTCTTATAGGGTCATGATCTTGCTGTAAAGATTATTCATACGCACGATCTCACGTCCGGGTCCAAGGGGAGCACTAAAGACTAAAAGCTGACTTTTTCTGTTTTTTTGTTTTTGTTTTTAAACTGGTCATGGCAGCTGTTACTGACACTAAAAGTTTCACTTAAGGCTGCCATGAAACTTGGTTCATACATCAGCCATTTTAACAAGTTATTTTGAAGACAAAAAATACTACTCTTTAAACTTTCATTCATTTCAATTCATTTTCAGGAGTGCACTGCCTATAATTCTGACTCTGATTTTTTCAAATTTTTTGACATAGATGAAATAGTCTTTTTTCTGCATCAAAATTAAGTCGGAGTAAATGCACTTTTTATAGAACAGTTGATTTTACAGCGGGGACTGAGAAACCCTCTTAAACCCTCCTAAACCAGGGTTACTCCATATATTAGACCGCCACCCGCACTACCAAGTCCTGCCGAGGGATGACGCTAGAATCAAAAAGACAAAAATCATAATTGGGGGGTCTCCAGTTCTGCCTGTGTCACATGGAAGCACAGTAGCTGAGTCGAGGGGATGCAAGCAGAGATGGAGGGGGCTTGAGGAACTGTGGAGGAGAAACCTGGCTCTTGGAGATAATAGTGGAGATACAGCCGCAGCAGCAGAAAGGCAGGTGAACACTTCCCAGCCTCCCTTCTGGCTGGGGAGCAGAGGAGCGCGGACGGGGCGCACGAGGGGGTCAGCGGGCGCTCGAAGGATGCCACATGCAATATGGTGCATTCCTGTTTCGTGAAGCCCAGGAAAGCCAAGTTATCGCCTTTGATTGATTATGCTCGCGGGGAGAGGCCGGTCCGAGGAGAAGCAGACACTGAAGGAAGCGACCGGGGTTGACGCTGCGTCTCCCAAAATCTCTGAGCTGAGTGAGTACAGGGATGCTATAGCGCAATGCTCTGTGCCCGTGGCTGTGTGACAGGCTGGAGGGAGGAGGGAGAGAGTGAGAGGAGGGGGTCATTGATATGTGCCTATACATTCAGCTCGATAAGCTGCACACGTACTCAACAACCTTAATTCATCCAGGGTCTGTAGCCTGTGCAGCTTTGCTTGTTTTTCTTTGTACCCGACCTGCCGTTTCTTCATTTTCCCTAGTCATACATTTAACACAGAGACACGTGTGCACCAACCTCGGCGTTACTGCGTTGTCTTGCGTGATTTAAACCCCGGAATTAAGGGATTCATCAGAGAACTTACTACTGATTTGACGAGAGAGGGGCACAGGAAACCTCCGATCACGCGTTTTTCTCTGACTGTAAAGCGTAAAAGATCATTAACGTTAGACCTGCCCTTAGCATTTGCAGTCCCCCCCTCTTGTCTCCCTCCCTTCCAGCACTCATAAATTGGGGAGCTGGGGGTTGGGGTGGTGGTGGCGGTGGAGGGGACTATCTTTGTCGTGTAAGTTACCACCTGACCTCAGGGACACAACATCCTTTACCATCCTCACTTTGATCTGGAATTAATCGGAAACGCTTTGATGATTAGAGCAGTAGAAAAGGGAGGGGAAAAATGTGTCGAGCTACAGGCTTAATGAAACCACGATAAAAGCACACTGCATCAGCCTGACATTTTTCATTTTCTGTGACCGCCTATAGCATCTACCTGCACGGGCATGTTTTCCTTTTCCTTTCTTTTTCTTTTCCTTTCTTTTCTTTTCTTTAAACCCCTCCTCCACCTCACCTCCCACCCTAAATAATCGTTCACACCCTGCATGGTTTTCGGTCTCAGGCGGCTTCATTTGAGTCGTGGTCTGTAACCTGTTGTCACCAGCATCACTGCAGTTTGCCAGAGCCTGGAGGCGCGGCGAGCCGGGCAGCCAGCAGCCGAAGCGTCACCCAGTGTGTGATTGATGCCTGCTGAGTGGGTGCCATCATGAGCCACATACATACAACCTCCCCTGCGACACACACACGCATGCAAGCCCTTCGTGGAGGGCTATCATTGAGTGTGGACACACTAGTTCCCCAGCATCTCACTTCGAAAAGGATGGCAATCATATGATCACAAGAAATTATATTTATTCTGATTTGATTTAGATAGGTGTCACATGGTGTCAGAGGCAGCCACGGATAAAGACAGAGCCTCTTCAACACGGGCTTCAGCGTTCTTCCTCACAGGGGCATGGTTAGTCGTTGTTGCAAGCAAACATTTGACCTAATTCACATTCTCACACAATAGCAGTCTCCTCTCCCTCCCTCCCTGCTTCTCTCTCTCTCTCTCTCTCTCTCTCTCTCTCTCTCTCTCTCTCTCTCACACACACACACACACACACACACACACACTGCTGTTATTTGTGTCACACAGAGGGTGAGGTTTTTTTTTATTTTTTGCTCCACATGAACTCCCAGGTGGTTTATCAAAACCTGAGCAGATTGGTGGAGAGGCCACTGTTGGCTGGCTGGGCTTGTTTGAAAGGAGCTCCAGGATTATTAATAATGAACAAACATGTGAATGCAGTGCATGTGCATGTTCCTAGAAAATTAAAGGCCTACCAATATGACTTGCTGCTAGTGGTAAATGTATTCCTGAAAATGCATTTCTGTGAGTTTTACATTGTAATTCTGTTTTTAATCCTCATGGCCTTGTTTGGTTCCACACATAGAAAACATGAATATGTTTCTTCTTCTTTTTTTTAAACCATGTATAAGTTTAAAAAAAGTGAAATTTTAATGGTTACAGAGTATGATTCTTTATCAGTCCTGTAACCCATCCCTCTTTATCTGCAGACATTCAGATCAGGTCCCAGTCAACAGGTGACCCCGCAGCTATCGACTGCTTTATGATACATGCTGTGGTCCCTAAAACATCGGAGATCAGCGCAAAATCTCCTGTTTTTTAAAATATTTTTGCATCATCTGATAAACACTCTAAATTTTTGGCAACCAGTTTGTCGTAAGGTGGAAATGACAGGAATGCAATTAAAACACAGAAAAATATTTCACTACTTTTTATTAAAACATGCCATCAGACTGACTCACCAGAGTCTCCGCTTCATGACTCCTCATAGTGGTGCTTATTAAATAAATGAAGGTGAAGCTGAAGTCAGCTTGTGGTGAAAAAGAAGAAACTGTTTTAGATGTACTGTTACATAATGAGGTCAGTGCATTTCTAATTTCTAATCCCTGTGACGTGAAAGTTCAAATTGTTCTACACACCGTTTCAAACTTCTTCTTTTTTCTACTCTTGACTCTGTATGATGTCACTGAGAGCAGATACTCCTGGTAGGGTCATCACAGGCACGGCTCTAGCTGTGAGAACAGAAGCCCCACCACCTGCTGTTCAAGCTTTTTGCTTATGAGGGGCAGCCAATCAGAAGAAATTTGCCTTAAAGAGGGAGCTAAAATAGCTTGTTTCAGATGCATGATGGATTGAGCCCGAGAGGAAGAGAAAGAGAAAGAGAGTTTGTTTGAAAGAGGAACCATGCAAAGTTTGTCAATTAGACTCCAAGAATAAAAATATGGAAATGAAAATGAGCATAATGAGTCAGCTTTAAGTATTATGTATATGAGTTTAGCTTTTTAAGGCAAAAAATACAATATTTTCTAATTTATTTACATAGTTAATTGTTATGCATCGCAGATGAATAGCTTGCATGTGTTGTAGAATTGCTGTATTGTAGTGAATGTATGATATTGCATTGTAATAATATCACACTGTCATTTTCCTTAGATGAAACATAACATATCTAGTGAACTGGAATCTGTACTTTCTTTAGAAAACTGTAAGTCAGTCATCAAATCAGTTTTCTGTCAGTCAGTTAACTGAAAAATCTCTTCCCACAGTCAGTCAAAGCGTTATGACTATGTGAACAATTCTTTTTTTTAAAAAATATTTTGAAGAAAACAGGTTATTTATTGACATCAATAAAACGGTGTCAGATATTTTTAACTGTTTTTATCTTTATCGACTGACTGCTGCGGCGCTTGCAGCCTTTTTTCCCCTGATGCGTGCAGAGATGAAGATATACAAACTATGAAGACAAAACTGGATCCAAAACCTTCCACTCTAGCCTTGGGAGCTTTTAACCACATCAATAGCATTTTGTTACTCCCAAAAGTCAAGATCGAGCTCCCATGTGATATTTTGAATCATCAAAGAGCCACATCTGTCAAAACCAATACTGATCAATGATGTTCCAGTCTCCTGGTCACATACAGTCTTATATCATTTGTGATAAACAGTCAGGGCAACACCTGGCAAATCCACACCGGCAGGTATTGAAGGGTAGAGAGCGTGTGGTT
>VUQR01003372.1:28578-63847 GCA_015108515.1 Hemichromis elongatus
GGGGGGGTGGTGGTGGGGGGGGGGGGGGGGGGGAAAAAGGATGGGGGGGGGGGGGGGGGGGTGGGGGGGGGGAGGGGGGGGGGGGGGGGGGGGGGGGGGGGTCTCCCCACAGGGAGACACAGGAGACCTAAATTCAGTACTTTTACCTGATTATAGACGAACAAATCTATCAAGAATTAGGCAAATTCTCAAAAAAGGCATAAATTATAAATAAAAAAACAAAAACATTCAGAAGTCGGAAAAACAAGGGACTGTAAGAAATGGCATAACAAATCAAATGGTGATAACAAATCGTGCAATCAGGCAACCCAGAGAAGCTAGGCAGGAGGTGTGGCATAAAACAGGTGCGAAAAGAAAGGTGGAAATTTAGAGTAACTCAAGTTTATCACAAACAGACAGGAAGTAAATAAACAGTAACCCAACATCGTGAGAACTGTTATTATTAATTAGCTGCTTCCGTTCACTGTCCTGGACTGAAGATGATGGTAGTCCTCCTTCTGTTATCGAGATCTGTCCTAAGCTGGAAGGCCTCTAAAAACTCAGCCTGTGGCAGGTGGATAACTGGTTCTGGTTCTGGCACAGTGATCCTAACAAGGAACAAAAACTACCTTCACCTCTGTAGTCGAAGACTTGATGAGCATGGGAAACTAATAACTAATATATATTTGTCACCAGGTACTTAAGATAATTGTGGACACAATCACCAGAAATAGAGTTCAAATCTATGACTGTCCCAAAGACAAATGAACCCTAAACTGTATTTAACCAAATCACAAGGTGAGAGTGAATGTGCACAGAAAGAAGGAAGATTGAAGAATTCACACTTGATCTGAATCCTTATTAGGCCTCACTAACTCTACAGAATGCAGTGCGAAGGCTAAATTACTTGAGCTGCTTCAGGCGGATGTGTTTGTTTCTGAAAAGCCCAGTGGTAATGCAGTAGTTCTTCCTAAAAACAGCCCGAAGGTGTTCAAAGCTTTGCTTAACCTTCAGAGAGGATACATGTTGCTCACAAGACTCCAGACAAATTCGTAAAGTAATTCAGTCTGTGGTGATTAAATCTTGAATAAAAGGAAATTGTCTGCGTGGAATCCAAAACTAATTTATGTTATTTAAAGAGGATGCACATACGCAAACCCTACAAAGAATCTGTCTAAAAGGACACAGTGCAATAGATTGTGTTGCTTAAAAAGCAATCCGTAGCTTTAAACTGAATAAACAGATAAGAATCAGATACATGTAGCTTCAGTATGTTTCTTGCAGTCTGCAGTGTTTTTGCTGATGGACAAGTGACAAACACGCATTAACACACATGAAAAGATGTTGTCACAGTAGACAGATGGCATAATTTGACAGAGATTAGACTTGTTTGTTTGGTCTTTTTGTTATAGCTCCGTGTTTCTTATTGTTTACTTGAAACATATTATGCTGCCAAATGTGAAAATTGTCTGCCAAGCACCAAGGAGCAGAGAAGAAGAGGGGGAGATGTGTCTGTCTGCTCGCTCTGCCTTCACACTTGTCTCCTTCGGTGTTTCAGGTCAGTCTGCCTGCTGGCATGTTTGGCTTTGCTGTGACTCATTGTACCTCCTCAATATGGAAGTTTGTTCATAGCAAAACAAGCAAAACAGCAAAATTTACATTAAGCATTTGAAGCTACCTGAAAAATAGCAGTGTATCTCACAAAACTGCTCAGATTTAATTTGTTTTAGTTAGAACAGTGTATTCAGTGACATTAACAGGGGGTATTTGTGTTTGTTTCAAACTTTATGTTTGCATTCTTGGACTTTACTAGAGTAGCTTTGCATGATTCGTGGTTCTAAATAGTTTATCTTATTCTGGATCTTGTTGCAGTCTGTCAGTTCATCGACTTTCTTAAAAAACTGCTCCCTTCTCCCTCCTTTAATAACATCCTTCTAATTGGCTGGCCCTCACAATTAAAAGATTAAAACAGCTTGTGGGTGGACATTTAGTGCTCACAGCCATGGGTTTGTGGCTGAGATGGCCATGTACGGATATCTGCTCTTTATTCACATCATACAGAGTCAAGAGAAGAAAAAAAGTGTTTGAAATTTAGTGTTCAGAGAAGTGTGTAGCCTGAGATTTGCCAACTCAAATACTACAATCTTTTTGAAAATCTGGCTATACATCCTTTTTCTGCTTTGTATCCAAGTCTGGGTGGCCTGAGCAGCAGTCTTAAGCTGAGATACCCAGACATCCTTCTCCCCAGCCACCTGCTCCAGCTCTTCAAGAGGAGAACACTTATTCATTCCCAAGCCAGCCAGGACACATAATCTGTCTTATGTGTCCTGGGTCTGCCCCGGGGCTTCCTTCCAGGTGGACAGGGGAGGCACCCAGTAGGCATCCCATTCAGATGATCGAACTACCTCAACTTTCTACATTGGTGCAAAGAAGTAGAGACCCTGCTCTACAAGAAGTTCTCCCACATTGCCAAATATTCTTCATCTTACCCTTATGGCTGAGCCCCGACACCTTTTGATGGAAGCTCATTTTTGCTGCTCATATCCGCCATCTTGTTCTTACAATGACTACTCACAGCTCTTGGGCAATGACAGAAAGGTAGCATTTGAAGTCATGAGCTTGTTGTTGTGTTCCTTGGTTGCTCAAATTGGTTTAGGGACAATTTTGGTTGAGTTTTACATATACTCAATGCTGAAAAGAAAAAAAAAAGGTAAAAAAAAAATTGTAGGTCCCCTTTAAATGTATTGTTGGATTAGTGTGGTAAAGTTTAGACATAGATGCCTGAAAATCTATGCCGCCGAGCAGGTATGCTGTTGATGTCTATGTAGGTGTGACACAAAGCTCGGTAATCCCTCAAACAAGGTAAAGCAGTAGCACATGCCTGAGGCATAATGTCTGTTCACTTCAGTGCTTCATCCTGGATGAGAATTCACTCTCTCTTCAAACTGCTGCTCTCCTTCTGCACCGTGAATATAATATTTTGGCTCCGCTGCTTTGTTAACGTACTTAATGTTTCGTAAAGGTTAGATCACTTTGTAATTAAACACCGCTCTGTGCCTTCTCCCTGCAGATCCTGTGAGACCGTGGCACTTCCCGGCGTGTATGAGTGTAAGGGTGTGAGTGTGAGTGTGTGTGAGAGCAAGTGAGCGCCAGCGCTCCCACATGGCCTCCATGCAGGACGGGCTGAACTTCACGGCTCCTCCCTACGGCAAGGTCCTGCTGCTGGGTGCTATCGCTGCTGCCTCAGCCTTTGTAGTTACGATCCTCATTGTGGTGCTCTGCGTGGGCTGCCAGAGGTGAGCGCTATGCACGCATGAATGATGGTACACACATGTTCAGAATCAGGATGTTCAAGATCTGTATATTGGTTGCTGTTGGCCTTATAGAAGGATATTGGTACATTGGTGGATAAGTTGGGATTTATGGATGTCAGTTACTGATATCTGTCTGTTATTACAGCTAAAGGTTGTGTGAAAACAAGTCAGATATTGCTTTAGAAAGATTATTTTGCTAAAACCAAAGAGGAATTAAACAACAAAAAATGAAAAATAAAATGACTAAAAAAGCATTGGTATTGGCAGCATCTTTAGACCAAAATGTGATTCCCCGTAAGTCACAATCAATGAATCCTTATTTCAAACCTTTTAAATAAGCTCAAGCAGAAGTGCCAGTAAAACAAAGTAAAAGCTCTATTCCACTGGCAAAATCCAAGGTGGAACTAATTTTACCTACTTACTATTATTAAGCTGTTTAATCCTGTGGTTTCAAGCATAAGTGTCAGGCCCCCTGCACAGGGTCACAAGGTAGATGTAAAGGTTCATAATATGGTTAATGAAAAAAAATAACGGTTTTAAACTTTGAATTTTTTTCTAATCTTTATTTTTGAATAGGAAAGAAGCAAAAAAGGTTGACATTCCGGGTTAAAGTTTAACAACTTGGTGTTTAAAAAAATGTGCATATTAATCTGAAATCTGGTTAAATGTATTAGAAGTGCTCTTGTAATCTAGTAGAGCACATCAAAACTGCACTACAGCTCTTGAGTGCTCAGTAACTCTCCACCACTGGTATGCACATGTGCAAATGTACTTTGAATGTCTCTCTTGCATATGCACAGTCATAGGATGACTCAGCCGCACACAAACAGGGCTCACACAAACATACGCACACACAGTGTTGAATCGTGTATGACAGAGCGGTTGTGTTTGTCACAGGAAGGGGAAGACACACAATGTCCCCGGCGAGGGTGGAAAACACCGCCTCATGGACATGGTAGGTATCAGACAACATTCTCCTCTGTGTTTTGTTTGTATTGGAGCAGAGGTAGCTGAATAAACTCAATTCAGCAGGGCGCACTATCATTCAGAGGGCACCTCTTCAGTCTTAATTAGTGTTTAACTGGCCCTGTGTTTGTCTGTTTGTGTGTGTGTTTGTGTTGTCAGGGTATACTCAGGCAGTCGAAGCTGCGGTCCATCAGTAAATCAGACACTGAGATGAACAAGATGAACTGCAATGGCAAAAGTGAGTGCATCTTTTACATACAAATCCTGACCTGGGCTTTTTATACAGTACTCTGCTGGAACCTTACATCACCACGATATCAGGTCTTCAGGAGCCAACCAGCTGCATGACAAAGCACTTTTGATATTATGCAGGGGTGTTTGGGGGGAATTTTCAGAGGGGTGGGGTTTTTCATTTTTTCCTAAGAAACATTAGAAGCTTGTAATTGTTTTATTAATTTAAATCCATGTCAATCACCAAAGCTGGAAATACACTCGAGCGAGAACAAATTTGTCCATGAAATGACAAAAACAGAAAATCATTTGAAAAATTTAACAGCCGATTAACAGCATAACAAGTTCAAGTGCTATAAATAAAATGTAACCACTATCTGTTCTGTTTTGGCCTATTTAACTTTATACTTATTATTTCAAATTTCGCGTGACCATGAAAACATCTGGGAAGATATGAGTAGTTTTTGAATCATGTAATGATAAAGAAGCCCTTGGAAAACTGCTGGAACCAAGTCTGGGTCAGCTCCAAAGGTCGATTACATTTTATGAAACCTTCAACCTACTCGTTTTATCCTCATTTTCAGCTCCAGGTCACAGTCTGACTCAAACAGTCGCCTGAGGCTGAAAATTCCCCCCCTCCTGAGATTTGTTTGTGATATTGTTTTGAGGTCCTCACGATGATGTTTCCAGATTTTTCTTATTTCAATCTGAAATGTATTTGTGAAGCTATGATGTGAAAATGTCCAATTTTGCCCTATCTGGTAAAGAATCCTCCCAAACTTCCTGGATGAAGAGCTGGATCTGGATTGACTCCAAAAGTTAATCATCTCTGGTAAAATTTTCATGCACATCCATCCGTAACCTTTAGAGTAATCCTGCTAACGAACAAACAAACAAAGAAAAAATTAAAGAAAGAAAGAACGAAAGAAAGAAAGAAAGAAAGAAAGAAAGAAAGAAAGAAAGAAAGAAAGAAAGAAAGGAATCAAACTAATCACATAACTTCTTTGGCGGTGATAAAATAAATAATGTTAATATTGCAAATAAGTGCAACATTTTTTCTCCACAAACTTAGTATCTGATCTGGCCCTAAATTCACTCAAAATCTTCTTTTCCGAAAAGATTTGAGGACATATTCGCTGAGAAATTTACCCTGAAACGGAATTCACATTACATTTACAACTCAGCCTTATTCCACTAGACGGTTCAGTCTAGATTTATGAACGTGCATCTCTCTCTCGCTTTCAGACACAAATCACAGTGCCAAGATAAATCCTGGAGCTCCATCGCTGACAGTCAACAGGGGAACTGTGTTTGTGGGCACTGTGACAGTAGCCTCAGAGAGTTTGAAGAAATATAAGCATATGTCCTGCTTCATACTTGTCCTGCTTCCACTGCAGTGGAATGAAGCCAATTTGGATGCATATTCTCAAACATCTATGTCAGTTCCCAGTTTACTGTCAGTTTCAGATTTCCTCTTACCAGTGAGAGATTTATTCATGTTCACAAATGTTTGCTGAACCTTGCAGTAAAAGAGGCGTATAGTGTATGAGTTCAGTTCCCTATGGGGGTATCGGCTCCACGGACGGTATAACAGCAGGCTGTATGTGCCTTGCAGAGGCATCTAAAAAGAAACGGCTAGCCAGCATGGACCTTCTGCTGCTGCCCAGCCGCCGGTCTAACTCTGACCTTCGTTCTCAAGGCAGGCAGCTTCCCCAGATCCCCTCTGGGACTGGAGAGGACGGCGAGCACACTTACTCTGAAGTGGGCCGGCGCTCCTCCACTTCACGTACTGATGATGCCCTCTACGCCATGGTAGGCAGGGCCGGGCAGACAGACACTCCGGCCCCTCCGGCCGTCCCTGCCAACACCCCGGCGCCCCCAGACCCAGACGGTGATGTGGAAGGAGGGCTTCCCGAACCCGAGGCCCAGGTCATGTCACCCCCTCACCCTCCGGAGACGGCCGAGTACGCCTGCGTCAGGAAGCTGAGGAAAGCAGATAAGGCGCCTCAAAAGAGGGACAGCGGGACAGATATGGGAGAACCACCGGCACCGCCTCCAAGACACGCACCGCCTTCACATCCAGCTCCTCCTCCACCACACCCTCACAGCACCAAGTTGCCCCGTAGAAACGTCGAGGCCTTCAATGTCCCATCCTTCCCAAAGGTTGGTAGGCTTAAATGTTTTGCATTCTGAAAAATTAGTCTTTATGATCCTATAGGAAGAGTTTGACATTTTAGATTAGAAGTAACCGTATTTGGATTAGAAGTTGGAGTAATCAGTTGGTTAGTAAGATGCATTCTTAGACTGTATGATTTTGTCTCACAATATCAGATATCCTCATCTCAATTACTGCTTTTATATACCTGTCATTCACCACTCTGGCATGTTCCCATAAATAAGAAAGGCCTACATTAAAAATTTGCTTTAACTGCAATAAAATAATGATACTTTGTTTTAATAAACCTTTAGTTGTTTTTAAAGCCAAACTGAACTCCAGAAAATAAATCAGTTGGTTGGTTTCAAAAAGCATATTGCGTCTCCCTGCAGGTCAGGACAAAAACCAAGTCATAAAGTTCAAGTAACTTTGTAGACTCCCTTGATAAAACTGTGGTGAAGTATAGATCAAAACCATTTCTAAAGCTTCGAGTGCCCCTAGGAGTACAGTAGATGCAATAATTTTGAGAAGGAGGAAGTTTTTGCCACTAAAACCAGCCAGAACGAATGGGATCAGCTGTCCAAATCCAGGTGTACAAAGCCTGTAGAGACTTACCTAAGACGATTCAATGCTCTAAAGGATGCCAGAGGGGCTTTAAAAAGCTTTGAACTGAGGGTCGGAACACTTTAATAAATAAGCTTAATAAGTTTCCCCCCAAAATCTGAAGATCTATTTTCACTTTATAATTTTTCTCTTTCACATGGAATCTACAACACAATAAGATGCGCAAACGGCTTTTGAGTACTTTCTTAGGTAATTACACATTCAAGTTTAGGAAAATAAAACTTCTCAGGCACATAAAACACTAATACCTGAACAGCTGGTGTTTGCAGCTGGAACTAAAGAACTGATTTGAAAAAGAGTCATTTGCAACAGAAGAAAAGAAATGGAAATTTAATTCCAAGTAAAACCATTCTTTTTCTCCGGCTGTTCAGTTTTTATGGGAATTTATCGAACTAGATCAAACAAATTAATTAGTGAGCCCTGATAATAGGATTTTGTTACTTGTTTTCAGAGCTAAGCTTCAGATTTCCCTTAGAGACATGAAAGAGGCAGAAATCATATCATCTAACTCGTGATTTAAAAAAAGCGAGGGTTGTTTCCCCACATGTCAAACTATTCTTTTAAAACGTCCCAAAAAACGTTGCCTGTTTCAGGTGTGATTTGTACTTGATGCTGACTCCACATGTGCGGCTGGATTTGCAGAAGGTCATGTCATTTAATTTGTGTAGCTAGATTAGTTAAGACTTTTAGACATTTTTTTATATAACACATGTTTTTCAGGGCTCATTTTTATTAAAAAAGTGAGAGATTCTTTACAATGAACACTGAAATTCAAGTTAATTTAGATCATGCTTAAAAATAACTCCTTGTATACAGCTTAGTGAAATTTGCCCCCTTCCTGAGTTCTTATTTTTTCATGTTTTATATCATCAGACACATTCTAAGATTAGATTAGATAAGATTAGATGAAGATAATCCAGTTTTTAAATGATGATTTCATTTATTAAGGGGAAATAATCATCCATGTGTGGAAGAAGTAGTTGCCTTCTAAACCAAATAACTCGTTGTGCCACACGGCAGCGAGAACTGGAAGTTTTTTCAGGGGGATTCAGGTGGACTCGCTGATGTGCTTTGGATTATTATCCTGCTCCATAGTCCCAGTGTGCTTGAGCTTCAGGGCATGAACTGATAACCTGACAGAGCAAAATTCATGGTTCAATCAATTATCGCAAGTTGTCCAGATCACACAATGTTTGTCTGTTGGCATGATTTTCCTCTTATAAAATGCTCTGTTACTTTTACACCAGCGGTAAAGTTCAGCTTTTGTCTCATTAGTCCACAGAATATGTTCCCAAAGGTCTTGTGGGTCATCAAGGTGTTTTTGGCAAATGTGGGACGAGCATTTTCTGCTTTGAACTCGCTCGCAATTTTAGCCCAGTCTTTTTCTAATTGTTGAAACATGAACACTGACCTTAACTGAAGCAAGTGAGACCTGCCACTATTTAGATGGTGTTCTGGGTTCTTCTGTGACCTGGATGAATCATTGATTCACTCTTGGAGTAATTTTGGGAAGGTTTCATCACTGTTCCAAGTTTTCTCCATTTGTGGATAATGGCTCTCACTGTGGTTCACTCGAGTCTAAAAGTGTTAGAAATGGCTTTTTAATGCTCTCCAGACTGTTGGATGTCCAAGACTTTGTTTCTCAGTAGTTCCTGATTTTCTTTAGATTGTGGCATGATTTCTAAATCTTTTAGATAATTTTATCCAAAAGGATCTGTTTGAGTAATTTCTTGATTCAACTGGTCTGGTACTCAAGCCTCGGTGTGGCTAGTGAAATTAAACTTTCCCGCTTTCTAAAACATGCAGTTAATTACCTTTTCACATATAATAACATTATCACATTGTATATCCTTACTTTTTCACGGCACTAGAAGAGCTTTGAGGAGTTTAAAGTTTACAGCTGGGCGGCAAAACTTAGCAGCACTTTGGTGAGATGCACACAAGAAATGAGAAGACAAAGATGCAGAGATATACCCCCCCTCCCAAAATCATCACGATACTTAGGAAAACATGTAATATTTATCATTTATGCAATAAATGCAAACCGATTCCTAAATAAATAAAACCCAAAGTAATGTTGATGCCTGACAGCTACATATTTCCTTTGCAATAAGCCAAAGAAACACCTTAAGTGGTAGGTTTTATGAACTGAAGGAAGTTAAGGAGGATGACTAGAGGGGGAGAGAAAATTATCTTCTGAGTTTTTAGTGTCTTGTGCACATCAGCCTTGGAATTTTTTATTTTGTGCTTATTTCCAACTCCATCTTGAACCTTACTACTAGAGTAGAAAAATAATCCCTACACTGGAGCTTGGTGCAGCATCTCAGGCCATCCACTTTCAAAAACAAGCAGTTTTACTCCCTCCTCCTTTAAACCTATTTCTTCTGATTGGCTGTACCTCTAAACCAGAAGGTTAGACCAAGATGTGGTTGGGGCTTCTGTGCTCACAGCTTGAGCTGTGTGCTGATGTCCACATTAGTGATATCTAATCTCTGACACTGAACAGAGCCATGAAGAAAATAAACCATATATGCCTGAAACTGATTGCTTAGAGCACTCTGACATCTTTATATAAAACGTTGGCCATGTATGAGCAACCACTATTGTACATATAGACATGACAGAAACAAAGTAAATGGATAACAAGTTTCAACCGAATATGTGGCCACCAGTTTCTGTTTGGACAGAAATGTCAGAAATGTCACTGTGATCATTATTTCATTCTGTTATTCTCTGTCAGCAGCAGTACGACGCATAAATATGCAGTTTGTGGTTCTGTGATGAGGATCTGCAGAGTATTTCTTTCACAGTTCCTGTTGATACTGCAGAGGATCTGCACGGTTGTAATTGTGCCAGTGTTGCAGTTTCCAGAGCACTTGACTACATCATGCATGGTGCTGTGATGTGTTAGCATTTCTTTCAAGTCCAGGCGCTGAGCGGTGTTTATTTGTTGAAGAGTTTTTGGTGATAGTGGGGTATTTCTGCTCTCAGCAGTGTCACCTCCTCCATATGTTCGCAGCAGCAGGAGTGTAGGCAGACTGTCTGCTATTACTGTGGATGTAAGGCTTTGTGCACCCCTCCAGGTAACAGTGTGAAACCATTTGCTGCCCCGCGTGAGGTCAGGCAGGTCGCTCTATCTGCTGTGACCTGAGTTCAACAACACGCACAGTTCACAGGCTTACATGTGTAAGCAGTTTGCTCACAGGCGTGTTCACTGCTGATTTTCCTGTGGATGACGCAAGGTGTTGAAATTGAGTCATCCAGCATATAAGCAGGCTCCACCTTCCAGGGAAAATCTATTCACCCCTGTATGAAATCCATCCAGTATGTTTTTATGTGCTGCAGGATTTTTAAGAGGGGCTAATTTGCCGTGCATCCGCCCTTTTGCGTCTTTTTTGTACAATCCGCTTTTTAAATTCATGAATGCTCTTTTTTTTTTTCAGTTCAGATTCACGCATGACCATGTGACCAGCTCTGCCCCAAATGTGATTTATTGTTCTGTTGACAGGAAGTGATGTTTATGGGCAACGGAGAGCAGTACATCTGGAAGCCTCCAGAGGATGATGACATGCTCATGCTCCAAAATAAAGCCCTGGGCCCGCTGAGTGCTCACACAGTGGAGAATATACAGCCGTCTGCTGCTGCGGTAAGCTGGGGTTTCTATTTTTTCAGTCTATCTATCATTCCATTTGGAGATCCCATTTCCTCTTAAATGAATGCCAGACAAAATATTTCACACACATTCTTAAATTGATTTAATCATTTAAAAACTGGGTGTTCTTTAGAAGTTAGGGAGGGTGATCTCTCCCTATACAGGTTACTAGGTCTAGCCTTTGAGAAAACGAGTTGTGAAACCTCGCATTTAACGACATATACCGAGGTTACTAAACTCACCGTTAAGGGTAGAGGGGAGGTTATTTTTACAGGGCAAAGAGATAAAGGAGCCATCCAACTCATATCTGCAGGACCTAGGAGACACATTACTCAGCATAAATGAAAGGAAGCAGCTTGCCTGTGTGCATCCTGACTCCCCAATATAGAGATTATAGAGAAATTTTATTGGTTAATCTGTTCAAAAACAAAACTTTGTAAATAATAACTTGGGGCATGAGCGGGACTGTTTCTTGTCTGGGAGCAGTGACTTTAACAATCCAAAACTCAGTTTTGTCTTTGGGATTCTGTAAGGTTAAAAAATGATGTACTAATTTATTACCTGTAGTGCTGTAGCATATGGGCTGTTTTTCCTTTAACCATTACCACTCCAGTTTTGATGTGCATTTGGATCATTATCCTGTTTGAACACCCAATTCCAAAGTTTCAACCATCTACCAGTTAATTTGAGGTGGTACTGGACCGGCAGTAAAAGAGCACATGATACTACCACCACCATGCTTGACAGCTGGTACAGTGTTCTTACATTTGAAAGCCTTACCTTAACATACATCTTGTGGCCAAACAGCTCCATCTTTGTCTGGCCATAAAATATTTCTCCAGAAGGCATTTGTTTTGTCCATGAGAGCAACTTTCCAGGTCTTGAAAAAGTAGTGACAGATCTAAAAAAAAAAAGTATTATACATATTATACATATTATTTATAAATTGCTACAAGAGACCTTCTCAAGTTGTGTAAATCTGCAGTTCTCCTTCTTAGAACTTCACGGAATTGCTTGAACTTCCTCACCGTTCCAACAAGTGCTCTCAAACAAATCCTGCTGGCAAAGAGTGCTGTAGTCAATCATGATCACTAATGACAAGTTATTAGGCCTTGGACTTGTCAAGTCAAGACACTGTAGAAGGGCTAACAAAGAATTTCAGTCATCAAAACTGAAAAAAAAAAAAGTGTTTGACAGGCTCTATCACTCAGAAAAGCACATTATTTATCAAATGATTGCAGAGTAAAAGCTTCCAAACATCAACAATATGGGTAAGAAGTCTTGCAGAGATTATAAGGTTTTGGGAGCTCCTTGCTGGCTTTTTTTTCAGCTCTCTAAGCTATAGGATAAATAAAATAGCATGTTGAATGATTCATTTAAAGTCCTTTTTACAGAAGATAATCTCTGAACTTGTTTGATTGCAGGTGGCTGAGATGTACTCTAAGGTGTGTAAACCAGGAAAGAAGAAGCGAGCTGTGCCGGGGTCTCCCCCAGCCAACCCTGGCTTCCGGACCTTAGGTCGAGGCGACCGGGACCGAGACCGGGATGGGGGGTTTAGTGTAGTGGTCAAACCCCAGACGTGGGCACCTCAGGAGGGCAAAGCAGTTGGCGGGCCCCTTGACGACCACTGCTACGAGTCCATTGGGACAGAGGAGTGTGATCTGGCCTATGAGAACATGGAAGGCGGAAGCGCCTGGAAGCGAGAGAGACCCCCTAACATGTGTGCCACCCTGCGGCCAAGGAGGAAGAAAGCCCAGCAGCCCTTGCAGCAGCAGCAGCCCCCTCCACCGCCACCAACGCAGCAGACACCCAAGTTACAGCACCTGCCTGCCAAAGCCCTTATGCTGCCGGGGGAGAACCTGTACGAGAGCATCGGCGACCTGAAGCAGGGCTCTGCCACCTCCAGCACCACCACCATCTTCACCTTCAACGATGGCATGGAGATGTACGTAACAGGGCTCTGAGGCAGCGGCTGCACTGTGACCCCCTATCCTTCCAACACAAGGAGCTGAGCTAATGCCACAAGGAGTGACGGCTGAGCCCCTGTCATGCTCACCCACACATACTGTTTACATTCAAGTCATAACGTCAAGCCTTTCACAGGCTCCAGAGGCCTTGAGGTAGTAATGTTGCTCTGTTATGACCTGGGCTGAATAAAAAGTCCAATTTATTATCCTTATAAGGAATCCAAAGGTAGTGAAAAATAAATGAGCACAAAACCATTGCAGAGCAATCTGTAGGTAACAGTAGCACTTCTATTTTACTGATACATATGTGCAAAGCACAATAAAGTAAAAAGCCTAAATTCTTCCTCAATTCTAGCGGGTAAAAATAGTCATATATGCGGTCCAAGTAGGACTCCTATTTGGGGAAAAAAAAGGCAAAGCATTGTGTGAAATATTTTGGTAGCACTTAGTCTGTTGTGAACAGACCTTCCCTGTAGTTGGTCAAGATGTGATTCAGGATGGAATTTAAAGGAGATAAATGAACGAATTACTAAACAAAATACTTGAAAGCTCAGGGACCAAGAGAAACAATTATGAGAGTATTATAAATTTAAAAAAATAATTGCACATATTTTGCATTCCTCCTAAAAGCTTTGACTAATTTCGACCATTTTCACATTTTAAAAAGCCGACCAGATTCTTCCCCTCCGTCATGTTGTTTCATTATACATGGACTGAACACTGTCTCCACTGCCGTCTGTAAATGAAGTGTTTTACTTTGTTGATCCTGTTTCTGCACTTTGCCTGCTACAAGTTGCATGCTAAAAAAAAACAAAAAACATAAAAAAACAAGCACTGTCATGTGGTACCTCTATATGAATGTTTTTTTTTTCTATTGTCGTTGGTTGTTTATTTTTTGTTAGTGTGTTGCTTTATTTCTCTGTAGAGCTCAAAGCCAGATAGATTAAGGATGTCTTTGGCTCAGTGGGACTCTGTGCAGCAGAGGGGAGGTTTATTTTTCTCTCCCGTACCTGGAAGAAACACAGTACAGATGTAACAAGACTGAGGAGAACTGTTCGAGTCCTAAAGGTGGAGACAGTCCACTCAACCCCGCACCACACATGCGCACACATGCGCACATACACACAATCCTCCCGTCTGTTCAGTCCTCACTCATGTCTGTGGACTGTTCATCTACATGGTACCTGCCTCGTGGTCATACGAGTCTGCTTTGGTTTCATCATAGTGCAGTATGGAAAGCTCCACTAGAACTGATGTGTATTAGCAAAACGTCATGTCTCATCATCGCCCCACTCTCTCTCTCTCTCTCTTTCTCTCTCTCTCTCCGTTATCAGTGTTAAAATTATTACAGAAATGTGAAGCAAATGGTTGGCTAAGCAGCCGAGTATCACCCCGAGGACACCGCACAGAAATTGCATACAAAGCCTGGACACTAATGACAAATTCATTTGACCAAATATCCCCAGCAAACAATGTGATTATACTGTATGTTGATGCAATGTGTATGTACATGACAAAAGAGAAAGAATAATAAATATATCATCAGTGTCAAGAAATCTATCTTTTTCTATTATGTTCAGTTGTGTTTTTGGAATGACTTTATCTTGTGACACAAACTGCAAAAACAGCTGCAATGTAAATTTCAGTGTATTCTGTTTGTTGTTTTTTCGAAGCCGTGGAGCTACGGTGTGTTCTTGGAAAGCCCTGCTAAGTTAAATGTGGCAGCTAATGTTGTGTGTTTGCTATTCAGACTACAGGGTCTTGTACTCAAAAGCGTGTAATTAAGTGCTAAGTGCAAAAGATTGTAATGTTTTATATCAAGATTACTATTCATGAAATGTCAGTCAAGTTTATACTTTTGTAATAAAGTGGCACTTTAAAAAAAATATGCTTTATCTCATAGTCTCGGTTATTAAAACGGACAGAAAGCAGAATTTGCCAAGCACTGCTGATGTTGATGGATTTCTCTAACAGTTGCCATCTTGTGATCTTAAAAGCTGCCTGTAGATTCAAGTATTTAGGACTAGGAAGGAAAGAAAAAGTATCTCTAGAAATGCATCCCAATAATTGTAATGGCCCTTTAGGGAAATGATTTATAAACACATAATGTTTTCCCACTGACTTAGATCTAGATCTGTGCATTTTGTCTTTTGATTCTTTTGTGCACAACCTTGCAGACCTCATTGAAGAGCGTGTATGTGCATGTGTGTGAGTAGCATTCCCATGTTTTTTTGTTTTTTTTTATCTGTATGCATGTCTGTTGGCACGTGCACATGTGCCAGAGTAGCGGGGTCTGTGTCTGAGTGGCTGTGAAGTGTTGGGGAGGGAGGGGGAGGAAAAAAAAAATAGGTCACCCCTTAAAACAAAAAGCTTGGAGTCAACATCGCAACCGTCTGCTGAATTTTCATTGGTGGGCTTGTCTCCATGGTAACAGGTTAACCTTGAGGCAGTAGTCACATGGCTGAGCGAGTCTTCTGCTGTCTTGGAGAATACAGCGTGCGTCGTATGACATCCGTGATCACAGTGTCACCCACTCGGCGAAGAGCTATCACAGGAAGAAAAAAAAGCAAAACAGCCCAAAACAAACGAGTAGGAGATTCTGTAGGTGTGAAGATGATACCACATTCACAGCTTATGTGATGTGATAATCTCGCTGTGAGGAGCATGAATGACTGAATAAACATGAATGAATGAGGCCGTCAGATGCAGTCAAAGTGCATGACAGTGAAAAGACACAGGATCAGAGAGAGACAGAGGAGAGATAACACTTAGCATAAGGTCACAAAGTGGCTGGGGAGTCAGGGTTTTCTCTAAAAGGATCAAGAGACACAAACACGACAGGAAGGTGATTTTTTACTGCTCATTTTTAGCCCTGAAACATTATTATTTACATGTTCACAAGTGAGCATTAACACATCGCATACAGCACCAGATCAGTCAATTAAACTGAGAAGCACAAGGATGTTTCTAGCTGTTCACATCAAACCTCTAACTTGTGATTCAGGTGAGTCCGTGTGCATTTCCTGTGCTGTAAAATAACACATTTCTCAAAGGTAATAAACACACCATAAATCATACTGTAAGAACCTTAATGTGAGCTATGCTGACCCCTTCAGGCGTTAAAGTGCATTGCAGAGGGGAGCCAGGCGGCCTGTGCGTGAACCCTGAGAGTCAGAGGAGCTTTTAAAGTATTCAAGCGTGAATATGTGACCGTCCGTGACCCGGTACCTCGCAGACACACAATGTTAAACTCCAGCAGTAACTTGGAGTGGTGTATGGGAGAACTGAAACCCAAATCTGTATCAAAATCACATTTTTAATACCCTGAATGCAAGATTTACTTATTTTACATTTTAATCCTTACCTAATCCTTCCTTTCTTATATGTCTTTACTATAAATTTAAAACAACAACTCTACTTCAGACATAATTTTATCCCATTTCATACAGAAAAATCCTTCTAGAGCAGCTTAAAGTGTGAAAGTTCACTGGATACTTACTTGTTGCACCAGCTGTTCATAAACTCAGACTTATTTACTTTGTGACTATGTATTTGCAGTAAAATTTAATGCTTCTGAATCTGATTTATAAGACACAATAAACGCTAATGGATAAAAAACGCTCACATTTTTTACTTTTTGCTCTATTTTTATAATGAGGAAAAAAGAAAAATCTTTCAACTGGAAGATAATAATGATCTACAATGCTGTAATTTAACAGTAATATCACGGTAGTAATATACTGTAAGATATCAGTACCCATATTATTCTGGAGGACGTGACTCCTTATGAGCAGCACTTTGCGACAGTGAGAAGGAAAAACTCTCTTTTAACAGGAAGAAACGTCCAGCATAGGCAGCCTCAAGAACTGGTTGGGGGATTTAGGGGTAATTTTCATGTAAAAAATTATTTTTTTGCTTGTGTTGCAGAAAAAATAAAAATTTTTTATTCTAATTTAATTAATATCTATTTTTAAGAAATGCAGCGCTGCGGACCATTGTTGCTACACAGCAAAAAGGGGCCTTCAAATTCACCGCCCAACTGGAGCTCTTCCTCTTCCTGCGTGGGGTCCTTGCAGCACCCATGGCTTCCTCCCACAATACAAAGGTTCGGCATTGATTATAGATGCTGTCTGTGTCTCTTAGCCCTGTGAAAGATTGGTGACTTGCCAGGGTGTATCCCACTTCTCCCCCCAGACTGCTCACCCCATGACAACTGAAATATGCCCCAGCCCCACTGTGATCCTATGAATTGGATACGTGGAAGAAAGGGGATTGATGGAAAATCATATGCTGTGTAGGTGCAATTACACTGTGTTTATGCCGGTACTTTATATGTTCCCAGTTCCTTTATTGATTATGTAGTTTTTCTGTTTCATATTTCTCTCTTAACGCTGTTCCATGTATTCCATAATTGACCTGCCTGGACTAGAAAGCACTTTGGGTCCAAACCAGTTGTTTTGAAATGACTCAATAACTACATGCAAATGAACATATCCCCGATTTAAAACAGGCTGGACCACACTAACATTTATACCCTGCAAATCCCATATATCAATGTTGCATAGCTATGTGAACCACATACACAGACTATAATGTTAGCCTGAGCCATTGAGTGCAAAAGAGTTAATTGGTTTTAGTTGGCTGATATGAAAATATGTCTGTATTACGTTATAACAGTAAAGGTCTGAAAATATGCTCACAAAATGGTCAAAGTAACAACCGACACATGACCTATAATGGTGGTAGGGTTCATGCAATCAGACGTTTTACACCCGATCTAAATTGTGTGAAATATCTTTCTTCTTAGAAACACATATTTCTCCAATGGAGCATAGTCAGAGCTATGTTTAGATTGGTTTGTTCGATAGTGATCAGTTCATCTGTGACTTCAAGAATCAAACAAATACCTTAAAACTTTCTATTGTGCTGTTCACCCCCAAAAAGAAGCTCCTCTAACTTCTAGCACCACCATGAGGACAAAATTTATGGGGGTTTTTTAGGTTAAATTTCTGAACAAGATAAATTACATGTATTCATTAATGTCCAATAATGAAGAAAAATTTAAATAACACCACCAATCCACCTGTTTAACCACTGTGGCAAGTGATCACCATCAAGGCAGCCAATTAAGCCACAGACAAACTCACCAATCACTTGTTAACCTGACACGTGTGTCTTAGAACTTTGAGAAGAAACTGGAGGAAAGCCCACATGTCTGTGCAGGCTCTCAGTCATCCAGGTCATGGTAGTCTTAAGAGCTTCAAAAGAAAGCAACTGGACTTCAAGCTCTTAAGAGTATAGCCCACACACGTACAGGGAGAGAGCCTAGCGATCATCAGAAATCAAGCCTAGAAACTTCTTACTGTTGGTCATCTTCTCATTTTTATTCAAATAATATGATATTTGAGCTTTTCTTTGGTCCAATCAGCTGTACTTTGGCTTGGTAATATGTAAAACTGAGACTGGGAACAAGGCAAACATTACCTGCTACTGTGGGCATGTTTCCATACTGATGCTGCCTCACAGTGCTGCTAGATTGAACTGAAACTCCCTATATGCATGACAGATTTACACATTACTACAGTCAAAACTACTAAAGATGTTCCTTATATTTTAACGGTGCAACTAAATTTATTACATTACTCTTTGAAATTACTCTTTTACTCTTTGGCTCTTACTAAGTTCTGGAATAAGAACAGCTGGTGCAACCTGGACCATTTAATAACATTATTGCATTATTGTTTTACTGCACCTCACAGGTAAATGGCACTGCTTTACTGTTCAGTATTAAAATATTTAAGATATATACTCGAGCAGAAGAAAATATCCCTCATGCACAAATCTGGACTCAGACATCATCTTCAGAGGAGTAAAAAAAATAATTTTTAGTACACAAAAGTGAATATAAGAATTTTTTTGCTAGTCTACACCTGAAGACAAGGATGCAGTACTTTGTGTTTTCTTTCACAGAGGCTCACAAATGTTTGAGTCAGTATGACAGCTGCTTCTGGTCCTCCTCATCACTCCAGCTGTTGAAGCCATCAGTCCCAAAGTACCGGTCCCCAAAGTCCCCTAAAAAAAAGCACAAGGCAATGCACAGCATGAAGAGATAGTGAAGCTAAATAGCTGCAAAGGTTGATTGCTATGAAAAAACGTTTAAACTGAATTTCTGCTTTTGAGATAGATCTCCCTCTCTTACAAGCAATGGCTCAATAAGAGAAAGCTATTTTTCCACTGGTATTTTTCAAGGATATTAAATTGATTTTCTGTTCACTTTTCACTTTCTAATTAAACTCAACTTGCTTCCTACCTGCTCGAATCTAAACAACAACTGCTTGGACAGACATCAGTTTACACACACAACGCTCAAACATTCAAGAGACTCTCAACTTCCAAATATGTGCTCGGTTACTGTGATCAAATGAAGAATTTCTGGTAAGAAATCTATGCTTCTACAGATACAATGTTATGAGTCAGAAAAATAACAAATCTTCCTACAATACACAAATACTACAGTATACGTGTCTGTATGTTTGTTTCTTTGTCCAAAAACCCCTCCTAGCCTTTCAGTAGTTCAGCAACCAAACTTGGCGCACACGTACATCGTAGTTCCCAGAAGGGAATCAACATGTTGTCTAGCAATCGCTTTGCAACAGGTTAAAATGACTTTTTTTTTTGCATTTATGCACCTATATCACCTAATGAAAGCATTCTGTTGTTTTAATTTTATAACCCTAGCATTTAATTTATATCCACAAAAGTTGAATTACACATGGTATATTATGACACCATCATGCTGCCTAGCAACTGCCTACCCACGGGCTTTAATGACCCATTTTGAGCATATAAAAACATCAACTACCCCTATTTTTTTGTCTCAGTGTGATTAAAAATATCAGTTTTCACAAACACACAGACGCAATACTTTAGCATGGGAATGTATAGAAATACATATGAAGGTGCACTATTTGATTGAACCTTATTATACAACTTTTTTCTTTCAAACTATAAACATTTGACCCACATAAAGAGTTCACAAAGAGTCTTAATCGATAGGTGGAGATTTATGTTACATCTGCAGATTTCATTGAATGTTCACATCTACCAGCCTGCACAAGACTATCTGTTTTTTTTTTTTTCTGGTAACTATACCATTTATAAATTTGGGCATTTCCCTGTTTGCATTTTACAGCATGTACTTTGACCTTAGTCATAATTCTTGTTCTTTGTCTTTGTTAGAAAAAGTGCAGACCAAATTGTTCTTTAACTTCCCTTTTTTAATTTCACAGCTAAACAACATCTCCTCCTGCAGATCTTTTGGGACTCACTGTCTGCATTCAGCACTGCTGTCCCTAACTGCATTTTCACACATGAACTTCAAACAGCATTGCTAGGCTCAGGCTGTGATCAGGTTTCCACAGCTATCTTTTCTGATGTGCACGCTTCAGGAAACAGTCAGCTTCAAACACACTGTCACTACTAGAAATACTCTGTGTGGATTAGGCAGGGTGCTGCCAGGATAGCGCAACTGGAGGCAGGACAAAGGATGACCACTCATTAGCAGCTAATGTACCAGACGATTAGCTGCACCATTCACACATTGGTGCAATCTGATACCAAATGGATCCTGTACCAGGCAGCAGGCAGATTAAAGACCGGCTAAAATGCGATGTAACTGCATCGGACATTTGTGTTAACACTTGTCCCTTTATCAGGGGGTGGGGGGGGCCCAAAAGTTCAGGACTGCAATGCCTATGAGCAAACAGCTAAACTGACTTTAGACCTGGTTGGCCAGATAATAATACTAGTAGTCCTTGAAACAAATATTAATAAAATAATAACCAATGCATACATAATTATCATTTTGTTTAATTTTTTCTTTATTATTTTAAAAATATAAACATCCTTCTGAATCTTACCTGTCCCTGAATAGATGTTAGGCTGAGATTTCAGGTCTACTCTTAAACTTCCTATACCTGCAAATCTATTGTCTCATCATGCGCACCTCAAAAAACAGCTGCAGTATTTTCACTTTTATCCTCTGCAGGACAAGTTACATAATCATATGTAAGTACTTATGTTTGTAAAGCTGAGAGTGGGCCATCTGATGTGCACGTTGCTCACTCACTCAGTAGTGACAGAAAGAGAGGCTTGCTTCAAATCTAACATGACGCAATCATAATATTACAAACTGCTGGTACAAGAAATTACATTTTTCAGCTAGAGAAACAGATGCTTATTATCTGTTATCTGCTGGGGGTTTTTTTTCCTGCACAAACCTAAAATCATGAACCCACCACCTGCATACTGAAGGCGGTGTGGTAAGCTAATGAAGATTTATGAACTTCCATTAAATTTTTATTTTTGTACGTCAGCTATATTTCAAAGGTTTTCTGCTGCTGACTGCAAACTGAACCCCCCCCCCCCCCCCCCAAAAAAAAACCCCAAAATACTTCAGGAAAAATGTGTGCACAGGAAGGAACGTAGGCCATCTGAATTTACAAGACAGTACGTGAAAGAATAAAAAGATGCATGGAAGTGCTTACCGATACCAGGAATTACATGTAAAAAATCATCCAGGCCCTTGTCCACAGCAGTGGTGATGATTTTGACCTTTGGGAAGGCATAGGCCACAGAGTGCACCCCGAGCTCTGCCATCAGCAGCGACACCAACATGATCTTATCCTCCTGCACCTCATGATCCTGCTCAGCCACACACATCACAGCAACAACTGTTAGTGGCTTCTTGATCACTTTAAGAAGCTAAATAAGTGGAAAGGATTCATTTGGGTTTTTCCATGGAGGAATAATACTACTCAAACTGCACCAGAGAAAAAGAATAACATCTACTCAATGCCCACACAGATGGGTAATAAAACACATGTGTATGCCCAAGAGGAGAGGGTGCCTACTGTTGCCTTACTACAGAGTAATGATGCTAATTTCCACCCACCAATAGGACTCGAACTGCCATCATGGCAGCAGCGCCGGTGGAGACTGTGCTGTCCATTAAGATGACATGATCTTCACTGATGTCTTTGGGCAGACGCAGGTAATGCAGCTGGTGAGGCCAGAGAGGAGGAGACCAGTTACCATGGTTACAAAAGCAGGAAGGGTAGTTACCACGGAGACACACATCATGTGGAAGGGAAAAAAAATTAAAAAACAATCAAAACATTTTCATCTTTTGTTTGATGAGATTTTTGAGACACACCCAGGAGCGCGTGAAGTCTTGAAAGCAAAGCACACACGTGGATTTGATGGTAAATTACTTGTATTTTTCTACCTCTGGCTCGCCTGAGTCAAGGTTGGTCTGGATGAGGATCTTGCCGATGCGGACGTCCTTGCACACGGCCCTCAGGGCGGGCTCCATGGTCTCTCCTGCACGCAGGATCGACACACCGGTGATCTGAGGAGACGAGGCAGCGGAGCGAGCATGATGACAGAAACCCTGAGGACATATTCGACTGGAAGCTAACAAGACCTTGTAAAACAAGAACATCACTTACCCCTTTACCATTGTAACTGCAGCCCTCGTACTCATGGCCCTGTGGGGTCTGAATTGAACATGGCTGCAAATGCAGAAGAAGAAATGATGTTTTATTATGCACCACACACCCCACAAACAAACACACCAACATAAAAAAGTGGCACTAAATTAGAAATATAAAAATAAAAACATGATTTTTAGCATAAACACTATATTTGCACTACAGTAGAGTACTCAGATACTTATTATTTTTGCTGTAATGAGTGTCATAATGACTTATTTAGTTACTTTTTCTGTAGGTAATCCCTATGGGCCAAAACCTCAAGCTTCACACATTTAGTGTAAGACAATTTTCTTTTTTTCATCAATCTGTGTGATGGCAGTGAAAACAGAACATGTTTTTCACTAACATGGTCATTTCTTGCACACAGCTCTAGCTAGCAAGCAGCTTTGGTCTGCACAGAAGCCACGCCCACCTGATAAAAAGATTTTGTTAATGAGGGGCAGCCAATCAGAAGAAAGTTTGCTTAACTGTAATGGAACCTAAAGGGAGAGAAGCTTTGAAGATCTGAGCTGCACCTAGGCTCTTCAACGCCTTAAAAATAAGGTTTCTTTTTAAACCTTGAATTATGCAAAGCTACTCCTCAGTAGTCCAAATATAAAAACCTGGAGGTACAAATGGGCATAATGGGTCCACTTCAAGTTTTATCTTTTCTGTGTTACTTTCCTTTTTATAAAAAAAACAAAAGAAAAAAAGAAAATCCCCGGTGAAATTAATTGTTACTGTTTGAAGTGATCGAGGAGAAGCTAATAATATCAGCTCATTAAGCAGAATGTTAAAGTCAGCAGATTCAGAATGTGAAGTATGAAACATGCCCTCTGGATAATATGACTAACATGCTCAAGCTAACTGTGAAGGGGTCTCTAATGAGGTGCTTTACTCAGTAAGCCTAACAAGTTTTATTACAAGAGTTCACATCAAAAAGGGCAGCTTTTACTCCTCGATTCAACATAAATAGTGTTCACTTAGCTTTAACACAAGTACATTTCCAGAGAAATAATTATATGTTCCGTTAAGTGGTTGTGGTTGTTAACGGCTAGGCAAACAGTTGAAGGCACGAGGATCAAAAAAGTGAAAACAGGGTTGTTTGCACTTTAGTGAATCAAAGCTGTAACAAAAAAATCTTAAGAAAGAAAAATAATTTACAGATGTTTTGATGACTGCCTGCAGTGTACGTTGTAAAAATGATAGAAATACATGAATATGAAGCTGAAGTGTTTTTATACACAGGTATGTAGAACATAACACTATAGTTACAGACAAAATACAACTGATTTATGAAACATGAAATGTTGCAACTTTGTTGTTGTGTTTATGTCCGTGTCCATCAAGGGGTGCAGTTCCTTTAGTGACCACTTCAGGCTAGATGCAAACAGATTAAATCCCCATATACTCCCATTCTAAAAACGTCCAACTTTACAGCATAAATAAAGGTTTTTGGGCTCTACGGATAGTTCCGACCCTTCCGACAACTCTGAGAGAGGTTTTTTATGAGTCACCCACCAGGATGATTGAGTAAAGGACGTAGCTGCGCTGATACAGGCAGCCAAACGGTATCTGCTCCGACTTATCACAACACAACACTTCACTTCACTGTGTGTGCTGTTGGTGACTTTTGAAACATTTTGATTGATAAACCCAACTAATATTTTGGCTTGCTGTGTAATCAAGAACACCCCAGAAGTTTGTTCTTCAGTTTTGGTGGGCGGAATTCTGGTATTTTATTGCTATTTAGCATTAATTATCTGGTATGTTGTTTCTCAAGCCCTTTTATCCATAAAAGGTAACTTGTGGCTCCAAAAAAACAATACGGTGAGGGTGAAAACGTTAATGTTAAAGCATTAAAATGCAGTCAGCTTTGAAACCAAAACTATTCATTAAAATATGAAACTCAATAGATTTGGAGGGAATGAATTCCTGTTTTGTTTGTTTTAATTACTATGAGGAACTCTTTTCATATAAGGATAATCATATTAATAAAAAATAGAGATTTTAGCCATTCAATCCAAGTCCACTCACCTGAGATGGTAGAAACGTTAGAGCATGCTCTATGAGAAGCCGCATTAACCTCTTTGAGTAGAAGATAAACTCATCTCGGCTGGTTTCTTTGTTCCTGCAGCAGGAGAAATGAAAAAGTTTTTATATTTCAAATTATAGGACTGCAGGAAGGACATCATGATCACATGCCACTACCTGATGATAGTGTGCAGGCCTCTGACCTGCGGCGTATTCTCGAGGACACTGAGCGTCTGGGGCAACGGCTGCCTCTGCTGGGCAGAGGCCAGGAGTGCCCTGAGACAAAGTAGATTAGATGGAAAGGTTTAGCTTTGTTAGTCCAACACACTATCAGAGAAAAGAGATTCTGCGGCGGCGGGGAGTTCTCAGAGAGGACAGATGAGACACAGTGTGGAAGCCATAGAGGACGCAGTCTGAATATAAAATTTCCAATTAAAATAAGCGAACCAAAGTCACAGAAGTGAAGATATGTATCAGCATACCTGACACTGAGTTCACGCTGCATAAAGGGAGGACAGAGAAAGACGATGAATGAAAATAATAGTAGAGAAAAAGATAATGTTTCAGAAGATAAGGATAGTGATGCTGTTTTTCCTATTGTTAAAAAAAAAATCTTTTAACATCTTGCCCCGACACTGCCAGTGCAGTAAAAGCATACTTGAATAGAAACACCAAAATAAAACTCTTTCAGTCATGGACTGGCCTCTCCACAGCCGGGACCTCAACATTACCAAAGCAGTGTGGAATCATCTTGACACAGAGAAAAAACAAAAGGCTGTCAAAATCCCATGAAGTGTTTTGATGTCCTTCAAGAAGGTTGGAGAACTATTCCTAAAGACTACTTATGAAATGACAGGAGCGCTTGCTTTAGAGTTCAGGCAGTGCTGAAGAATAAAGGTGGTCACAACAAATATTTGGCATTGGCATGTGAGCTCATCAGAACTTATTTTGTTCCTGCTTTTACTGGGGTCTGTTTTTTTCAGGATGGGCAACATTCGACTCAGCATGTTCATAGCAATAAAGGAACTTGTCATCCACTTCAACTGTAGGACTCACTTTTCACTGGCTTTTGGACAACAGTAGAGATCACATGGCTACACACTTAATACTTGTAAAATCAACAAATGGCAGGTTTTCTGTTTTTAATTACGTTTCTTGGCAAGATTTTTCAAAGTTAAAGGGTTAAAAATGGGAAAGCCTGCTCAATGTATTTTGAAGCCCTTTATCCTACAAAGAATTGGGAGTCTTTCAGCTTTCAGACACATGGTGGCACCATGCTCTCAAGTATACAGTGCGCTTTGGTGACTCACCTCCTCCAGCTGGCTGTGAACATGCTGGACAATCAGATCAATGGCCACCATATTCCCACCACCTTGGAGGGAACAAAACGCAGAGAGCAGCCAGAGTTAAAAAATATGTCCAAACATTTGGGTTTAGGTGGTCTTTAGGAAACATGAGGCCTGTCTGGCTCACCTCTTGGTACAACAATATCTGCCAGCCTCATGGTTGGCTCGATGTACTGCTCAAAGGCCGGCTTCACAAACTTGTTGTATTGCTTGATTACGCCTTCAATGTCTCGTCCACGCTCTGTGATGTCTCTGCGGAGCCGGCGGACGAGCCGAATGTCTGAGTCTGTGTCCACAAAGATTTTCATATCCAGGAGCTGCAGGTGCAAAGAGCACCCCCCACCCCAGAACAGTTCAATAATGTTCATTTCAGCAAAGCAGCTGCACAAACAATTCCTGGTGATGATTAGTCTGCTTCACTCAAGAATTCTTCAAAAGAAAGGAAATAAAAGAATGCACTGTCTTACCTGAAGAAGCTCTTTGTCTGCAAACGACATAATTCCTTCAAAAATGATCACACTGGCACCGTACACATTTTTCTGCAAGAAGAGGAGGGAAAACTGAGTCTTTAGAGAAGAAAGCGGCGGCACAAACAGTCGTCTGAGCTTTTATAAGATTAAAGCTGCAGTGTGTCACTTTGACACATAGTTTTAAAAATTTAAATTTCATTTAAGTTTAATACACTTTCAGCTTTGAATTATGCTGCCTCAAAACTGGAGTTCTTTCTGGTCTATCTCCTCTTTGGGATAATCAACGCTGTGGTTCCTTTCAAGCAATAGAACCAAACTCACCCAGTCTTTATGTCTCCCGTGTGTTGTGAAATCATACACAGGGATCTTCACACTCTTGCCCTGCTTCAGTTTTCTCAGGGTGGAAACCAGCAGCTCAAAGTCAAATGCTCCCGGGTGGTCAAAGTTGTAGTCATTCTTTGCAGCCAGAGCCTGCTCCTCGGGGGATAAAACCTGAAAGAGACAAAGTCAAGATGAATTTCAGAGGATCGTCCTGTAGTGAGGTCGAATTTATCTAAAAATGGCCCATTCATCCTTTGCTAGGGCGTAAAGTTAGGAACGTGAATGATCTGACTGACTGGTGTGAACTGACAGGCTTTGCTTCAGCTTATGTTAGTCACTGACATGGACCTCTAAATTGCATTGGCGCCTTCTTATTAATGGAATTATCTGACAAAAACTACCGATTGCTGTTCTGTTAATTGCAACAACAGAAGTTCTTCTGTGAAATTTTATTATTACTTTCAGATTATATCAGCAATTAGCTGATAACTTTGATTTTGGATGTAGAAGAGAGTAGTGAGACTTCAATACCTGGTTTTGTCTTAATTTATTGAACCCACTAAACACTGGATGTTGGATAGACGTTCACATCATTGCGTCATCATTAGGTCCGTTGGTCAATGACCAGTTCTGGACATCTATACTCAACCAAACTAGGTCTACAATTTGGATCTCCAACCATGACCCAGCTTGGATATCAATGTGACGTTCAACATTTAAACTTTGGACTTCACCTGGACGTCTAAGACAGGTGCAGGAAATTTACATGATTAAAAAATGTAATACTTAATAAAGGTAATTAAGGTGTATACAAAGCAAGAGAAAAATGAACTGGTAACCTATAGAAAACATGTCCTCCACCCTCGGGAAACATGGGACAAAGAAGCCTAAAGAGGCAGTAAAATACAACGTCTAAAATGAGTCTTTTAAACAAAGTTTGACGTTGAAAAGTCATCCACAACCACCACATCTGGAATATAAATAGACCGTACACGGAGGTCTTATGGACATCAACACTAGACATTCAGTAGATGTAGAAAACAAGACGTTGCCTGTTGTTACAAAACAACTCCTTCAGTGCATTAAGTAAATTACCATTTGGAAAGTTGGTGGTAATTATCATTTATATGTATTTTATTTAAGAAATAAACCCACTAACTACAGTTCTTCTTTTACTGATCTTTTAAACTCTACAAGACACCAAACATTTGCAGTTTGTAAAATTTTGAACTCTATCAACAAAAGATGAAATTATACTTTAACTACGTGTTCAGAGTTCTTGGCTAAACCACATTTTAAGATGTTAAACCTGAGTATATGCAATTTATTCACGTCATAATTGTATTTAGCCCTATGAAATAATAACAATGCCCAAAATGCTAACTGTAAGCAGGTATATATTCAGTGCTGGGCATATTTTACTTATTTATGACGTATTTAAATACGTAAACCTTTGATGGATTATATTTCTGTTTCCTTTGACTGAAAATTATTGTTTCATGTTTATGTGATGGTGATGAATATTTTTATATTTAGTGTGCTTCCGAACACTGGGACAGAAAACATAAATGTTAACATTTATTTTTGTAATTTACTAGCTTAAGATTTACTTATGTGACAAATTTAATTGAGATCAAGAGTTCCTTTGCAGCAGAGCAATAGTTACACTCTTTCACTCAAAAAACTCCCACAATGCACAAATATAATTGGAAACATGAGCAAGATTTAAAGTCTTATAGAGGACTGAACATCTCTGTTTATGAGTGTACAGCTTAGTGGGGAAAAAGTCGGTATGAGGTATGTTATGACTCTTTATCTGTAATGATTATGTTTTCCCAACTGATCTCAACTAAAGAAGTTAAATGTATGAGTATGAAAACAAACACAGATCAGAGATCAGTGGATGCCTTTTGGACTGATGACTGTGTAACTCACAGCTGGTAAGCGCCATAGCTGTCTGCAGTAATGAATAACACGTGGAACTGTGGTAGAGCGCATCCAGTGGTTTAAGAGCTTTAGCGACAGCATGAACATACAGGATAGGGCCATAATCCTGTGTAGACAGTATGGTGGATTGTCTAATGATTTGTTTTGGCTTGAGCATCAAGCGGAAGTGGAAGTGAAAGAGAATCTACTGTCTAAACAAAATATGACATGTTTCTGTACTGTATCAGTTACATGCAAGTTTAGAGCTTGGACAGAAATCTTTAATTAATTCGACCTCTTTTCTAACAATTAAACAAACAGCCTAACATGTTTGTTTTCTGCTGGTACTCAAATTGATTACCTCTACCAGGAAAGTTATGCAATTGGCTCTGTTTGTTAGCAGGATTAGAAAAAAAATTATAAACAAATTTACATGAAAATTTTAGTAGTGGTGTGGCTTAGTTTCACCTAGAAAGCTTCTGTGTTTAGGAGATGAGACTTCTTCTCACATACTGAAATCTTAAAAGAAAAACTGTGAGATTTGCTTTTGGATCAAGAAACTCCATTCATAAAGGCCGTGGAGGGAACTTTAGTCTTGGTGGAAGTATGAAGTCTCAAACTCTTTCTTGTTTAGTATACACTGGGTGATTTAAAAAGTTTAATTGATGTTCTGACAATTTACTTTGTTCCAGGCTCCTCCTAAACACAAATATGTTACTCCATTGTTCTCTGCTCTTTTTCCCCTGCAGCTCTCTGTAGGTTCATTTTCACTGGTGCAGCACATAAACAGTCTGTCATTCGAAGGCTGTAATTTTAGGGCAAAACCACAACCTCTTATTAAATCAAATGACAGCAGTACAAGATTACTTCGCGTCTGTGATGGAAATGCTCCTACGATTTCCAAAAGATTTTCTCTGTACATAGGATAATTCCTTTCTTTAACAAGCCAAGAGATAATCTGTAATATTTACCAAATCGATAAAGACAAAAAACACAAACAGGCATCACCTTGTAGAAAGAATCCATCGACAGTAGCACAACCCACGGCACATCCAGAGCCTCAATGATCTTATTGGCCACGGTGGTCTTCCCTGAGGCGCTGCCCCCACACAGCCCTGCAGATCCACACAGCATTTCAAAGACCCATTATGTGTGTTTTTTAGAGTGTGTCTAATGTTGTCTGCTGGTATGCATGTGTGATAGCACTAAAATGTTTATGGGTATAATATGAGAGAATAGGACATTAAGGACAGGTTCTGCAGCTCAAAGCCACGACTTGGCAGTCTGGAGGATCAACAACATCATCAGCGAGTGTCGTACCAATGACAAAGGCCTCTTTTGATTGAGCTCCGTGCTCGTCATACCAGGGAGGGCGGCCAGCGGTGTAGATGGTGCGTGTGCCTGTGCGGAGCAGAGGAGGCTCTGTTTTACTCAGCAAGGTAGCGCTCTTCCTGCGAGGGGGCCCGGCCGGGGGCAGGAGGCGGTCCAACGAGTCCTCCCCGCTCCCACTGCAAAAACAGCAAACAGCAGGGCAGGTCACAGCCTGAACAAACGATCCATGGAAGAAACGGGAGGGAAACTGTGACCACTACTTTTCTAGGCCTTTCTATAGAGTTATTCTATCAAATGGTATAGTCCGTATTCTCTGATATCTAATGCAAATATATATTTATTTTGAAAATACTTACTGGGCTTTATGTGCATGATGCAGCTAATTTACAGTCACACACAGTGCTAACACTAACATTACTAAAAAGTATTTTTTGTGCTGATGATCTTAAGAGTTAAAGGTTAGCTTAAACTTTTGGCAATCTTCAGTTTTGCACAAATCTGGGCACAAACCGCAGAACTGGACAAATAATTTTTGGTTTCAAGTTAAAAGTCAGAGAAATAATTGTTTTCATTGTTCAGGCTGGAGGTGGACGTGCCATTTCATGGCATTGGATCAAACGGTAGCTAGTTACAAACCAAAAATGAGAAGCAAACGCTCAAGCTAGAGGAAAAGCAGACAGAAAAACAGACAGATCGATCTATAAGTGAAGTTTAGTTGGTAAACAAGCAAAACTAAACTAGATATCCTCCTGAGAACCAGCCTATTATTTATGTCCTTGTAATGGAATGATTTGGTCTTTATCTTTTGATTTATTTGAGCCCTGATGTACTAAGGAGAGGACATCCTGGGCTTTCCATTGATAGCTCATGTGTTTGGGTGCCCTCTCACAGCTTCAAAGAGGAAGGAAATCACAAAAAAGTTGAAGTTCCTTGGTACTCAGAAGGATCTATTAATCAATTGTATAAAAGCAACTCAAATTTATGCTTGAATAGAAATGCAATATCATGAATTCAATATTTATCTTCCTTTCAATTAACCTGCCACTGGCCCATATACACATACATGTACATTCATACCTACACATTCATCGGAATACAAACATATACCAATTACAATATAAACGTATACATATTAAAATGAATTAGTTCTTTCCTTTCAATAATTCTGTATTTGGAAAGCATTAAATCTGTACCATAGCCAGCCATCCTTAAACCATCCTGTTTAAAAATTTTACTAAAAAATGTGGACCTCATAGTCAATAACATCAACAACAACAAGGAACAATTTCTAGAATGCTGAAATTTGCTGTGCAAGCAGAAAAGAGTTTTGTCCCTTTACACAAAGACATTATTGTTTATGAGCTCTGCTGTTGATCACTGAGGATGAAAAAGGGCCACATCTAGCTGTTCTGCAGTAGCAGTTTAAGGACACCTGCTGCACTTTTGACTGCATGACATTTTGGCCCAACTTAAAAAAAAAAGGGCCTTGAATTACAAATCAAGAACATTTAAAAATGAAACACAGTGATTTTCTACTCTGAGCACTCTACGCACTTCATACAACATGCCTCATTCGCCCATTCTTTTCCATGTAACTGCTTTCTACCTAACGTTCACACACATTATACTCAGATGGATGCATCAGAGAGGAGTATGAGGTTAGTATCTTTCCCAAGGACTGGAGCAGAGTAGATTCCCACATTGCAAGAAATCACTTTTTCGTTGTATATATATATATCGTTGTAAAATGTATAGTTTGGAGTATTCGACAGATATAACAAGACATATTAAAGGATAGTTATCGTTTGACCCCTACCGTGAGAGGGTCTTGTGGCTCTGGTGTGTTTTGCTGGTAGGGTTTTTAGGTTCGCTTTGAGTAAAGGTTCATTGTAAATCATTACAGAGTTGTTATGACTGATCACCTTTATTCTTTGAGGAAAATCTCTATCCTGATGAGAAGGATCTCTTTCAGTACTAAGATGATATGAGTCATATGGTCTCACATTTAGAGGAACCATATTTAAACCTAAGTGACGCTTCTGAGAGACTTTACACTGGCAGCCTGTGCAACCATAATCAAAACATCAAATATAGCATTTAGAAGAATGGTGTTTCGTCCCTCCACTGAAGTTGTGAGTCTTCAGAAATTACACATAGTGAATGACTGGAGCTTTTCTAGCATGGTGTGGTATGAGAACACTTTATTAACATAAAGAGATTCTGGTTTATCCTTAATTTGTCAGCTGTACGGGTATGGATGATGGAGATTTACTACTGATGTTGTGCATTTTACAAATACAGAAATACATATGCATCAAGAAATTATACAGCTGATTAATCCATAGTGAATACTATTCTGGCTCCACCTCAGCAAGCTGAGAGTTTGAAAGGATAGTGAATGCCAGGTTGATCCACAGGCATTTGCGCAAGTAGATAAAAAGTGTGCGTGAGGGTGACTTCAGCTTGTAGTATAAAGGCATTGTGAGAGCTCAGTGGGAGTGGAGCTGTACTATTGTTAACATAACAATGCTATAAACACATGCTGTGAATCTTTCTTGTCACTATTTTAACTTCTGATAGTGTAGCCACAAAAAAAAAGCTTTAAGTTACGCTGTCATTTTTCTCCCGGTTATGGTGCAGTACTGGAAGAAAGAATCTGAATACTGCCTTACCTCTGCCTATATAGTGGTACTAACACTGTAAGGTCATTTATTCGGTACACGGCAGCTTAGATCACAGTGATTTAGATTAGGCTCACATCACTGTTAACTACGGAACATACAAAAGTCAGCTTAGCTTTTGCGTCATGCTTTCCGGGGACATTTTCTGGACTTCTCCACTCCCACGGGCAATAATTAGAAACTAAATCAGTACCCTGCTTGTTTTGAGTTTGATGCATTACTACAGCACATGCATACTAAATGGGACAAATTCTGAATGGAAGTGAAGACCAATTAGTCTTTTGCATATTCAACAGAGGCCTTTATAAATCTGCAGTAATGACACATTTCAAGCAACCCAAATAAACCCAGCTCTCAAATCAAAATCACTGCAAACTAATCCGGATACGCCACTCTCTCTGACCTGTCAACAACCCCTGGTTGCAGACTATTTATAGCACTCACACATGTGTGTGTGTGTATGTGAGCCTTGTTAAGGGTGCAGCAGGATGTCTGTGTTGAGAGAAAACAACAGCAGCAACATTGCAGTCAGCCACATCTTACCTGCGGTCAGACCTCAACGACCAGCAGCCGGAGATTCTGGCTCCTGTGCAGTCCAGCAGAGTCAAATCTGCTTCGGACGGCAACTTGTTACCCTCCAGCTCACCCGTTACTGTGGCAACCTCCCCAAAAACAACAGCAAGCGGCCCTCAGCACTGACCGAGGCCGTGAACGTGTTAATTACAGGTCTATTTCTAGTCTGTTTTCACTTTGTGCATTCACACATCTGTGAAGCCTTAATCGTCTGAAAAATCTGCTCTTCTCTCCGTGTCCTGCTTTCTCTCTCTCTGCTAGAGAGTGAGTGACAGAGTCTAAGAGGATCACTGTAACACTGACAGCAAAGAGCTGCTTGGCTGGTATTAATAGGGCCACCTCGAAATAGAAAGACGCCATGATGGACGTCTTCCCTTGATCCTTCCTGTCAGTTCACTGACCTGATCAACAGAATCACTACAAAACCAAATGGGGCGTAATGATACACGTCATGTAAGAAAACAGTGAAAACTGTCAGTCTCAGTCTTTACAGAGGGAGTCTGGCTGACCAACAATGCAACGGACAAAGACAGAAGACAGACAAAAAACTGAAAACAGCAGAAACTCATTATTTATCATTCGTTATCTTCAATATGGCTTCACCATCCTAGTGCTCATGGTCTCTGACCTCTGGGTTAAGTTTCGACTTCTTTAATATTCGTGTTTACCATTAATTTTGGTCCTTGTGACATTGGTATCTTTGGTGTCTGTTTTAATTTTGCTGCTGCGTTTTAATTTTTATTCTATTCGTTACGTGTCACGTGTTTCGCCACGTCACAAAGCTCAAAACTTGTTTCATGAACATGACCATGAGTTCACTGTCCCCCGATCTCAATCTAATAGGGCACCTCTGAGATGTGGTGGGACAAGAGATTTGCATCGTGGATGTGGATGTGACATATCTGCAACAACTGTATGATGCGGCCATGTCAGTATGGGACAAAAAATGTCTGGCGTGTAGTACTCTTGATCTTGATTACATATTAACAGGCTAACATAAGTTTAACGATCGCAACCTCAAACTTCTCCAATACAAAAAAAAAGACTTTTATTACTACCTTGATAATAATAAAGCTTGAAATGCAGAGGTGTATTTATAATCACAGACTGAACTCGTGACTTCAGAGCCTGTGACGCACGACTGTGTCAGCATGCAGCTCACTAACTTCTAAAGCGCATTTGATGCACCTTCATCCCCCATCATCATGATACTGTTCAGTTAATAACTGCGCACTAACAAAAACAGGGTTTAACGGAATGGTGTGGCCCGACTAAACATCTTTACCCTGTTTATAGGAGGTGAAGGAAGGAGGAGGAGAGAGAAGAGGGGGCGTCAGTGTGGTTAGCGTTATAAAGGACGAAGCTGTTGCAGACTATAAAAATGTAAAAATAAATAAATAAATAAATACATAAAAAACTGCATTAATCATTTCAAGCACAGGTAAAAATACTGATAGCATCGTGTACCTGTCCGAGCGGGACGTCATTATTTTTACAGCACTTCGCCTCCGCTGGGATCCTGAGACCTCGGAGCCGGTAGGGGCTGGTTAAAGCCATGGGTAGTTTCTTCTTAGCTGTGCCGAGGGATTGTGGGTAATGTAGTATCTGACCCAGGCAAAGGAACTACACATCACTCAGCTCAACCGACTCACTTAAAAAAAAAAGACTTAAATTTTTATATTTTTATTTATTAAAAAAAAAGTTTCAAAGACAAGAATGAGAGGAAGAGACAGTAAGAGAGGAGCAGTTAATTAATAATTAATCACAGACGGCAATAAATTGATAAATGGATTGTCATGATGCTTTTCATCACAGTTCATAGTCAGTCTGTAAAGATGGAATCAGTTTATCGTGCAGACAGGGTATGAAAACCTGCCAGCTTCTATGGAGACCACTGCTCGCTGGATGCGCTTATCCTACAGATCTGATTCACATTTCACGTTACATGATTATATGTAGTCCAGCGTCTCCATCGTCCAGCTAGGATATCCTTCCAAAGGACCCTGCAAAACACAGAATGATGAACATTTTTCAGATATTTTTTAAACTTTTAACGGCAAGTGTTATAAAGTTTCTTTTACAGATAAGTATAGAAAAGGATTTTTGTTTATATTCATATATATACATATATATATATATAAGATAAGATAAGATAGATAGATGCA
>VUQR01003373.1:10911-22417 GCA_015108515.1 Hemichromis elongatus
TAATTTTGTTTTAAAAAAAAAAAAAAAAAAAAACCTAGAAGATTCCCATGTTAACTAAGACTAAAACTTTGCATAAGGCCATGCTAATAACGCACAAGAGTTCAAACATATTTCGGAATAATAACGGTTTAACGAATACTTTTAATTAAATTGTGTGCTATACGAAAAATTTACACGTTTTTAAACAAATAAATAATGACGCAGAAATCGTCTTTAAAAAAAACAACAACAACAAAGAAAAAACAAAATACTCGCAAATCTCCAGGATATGATTATTTCCGATTGGAAACATCTAGTATCAATTTGATGCCATGCAAGAACAAATGATCTTTCATAGGAGAGTTTTAAATGGCACAAGAGAGCCTCTGAAAATGTACACTGTTTACAAAGATGTCAGGAAAGATTTATAAGGGCACTCTGAATAGTATGCACACAGGAATGTCTTGTGTTTGGGAAATAACGTTTTAAAATTTCAAAGCTTTTTTGTACAAAATAAGTTAAAACATACAAGTCACAAACGATTCAGCGGGGATTTTTGAAAAAGGTTGAGGAGTGTTTGGCCTGCTCTATATGCAAATAATATTTCCTTCAAGTATACATATATATTTATATATATATATTGTGCGTTTAATGTGAATTTTTCAATTGGCTAAAATAATTTCTGTGCTGATAGCTGTAGTAACATTTGTGTATGTGTGTGTAATTTGAAATGATCTCACTGCTTTATTTTTAAGCAAAGATATTTCATTGTTTAAATCAGATGAATCCACGTGAGAAAGGCAGAGACACTTTGTTTAAATCCACTGAATCGGCCGAGGCTGCTTGTTAAATGTCTCCTCAGAGGGGGCAACGTCGGAAAAAGAGGGGAGGAAAAGTTTATTTCGACGTTTTTCTGTCTCTTTGAGGAAATTTGAACACAGGAGTGGCTCATCTTGCAAACCTCTCGGTTTTAAAGACCGATTGATTTTCTCACTCAGACTCGAGGCAACAATGCTGGAGGGTGATGCTTGTTAAATTAAAAACAAAATGGCTAGAAACGACATCAGTCCATGCAAAAGTCAGATGCAACTTTTGTCTTTTTTTTTTATATACAGTTAATCTCTAAGGACAGGACCACGTTCCTTCCTTATAATGCTGTGATATCAGTCTGGTTATCCTTCTGAATGTTTTGCAGATGATTGGAGACTGGTGCAGATCTGCCCTTGGTGTTGGGTAGTTTGTGATCTTTCTTCCATTTCATCCGTCTGTTTTGAAACCAAATTTTAATCTGCCTTTCGGAGAGACAAAGAGTGTGGGCAATCTCAATCCGCCGCCGTCTGGTCAGATACCTGTTAAAATGAAACTCCTTTTCAAGCTCCAGAACCTGCTGCCGGGTGTAAGCTGTTCTGGACCGCTTGGGTTCAGATCCCGTGTAATCCGGGTTCACTGGGAGAAAGAACACAAAAGAAAAACAAAACGAAACAAACAAAAGTCACTAAATGTGGTCGATGTCGCATGCAGGTAGAACATGTACAGGACAAGAAAATTGGTTTCTCAATCAAAGTTCAAACTTTAAGGAAATTTAAACGCATGTGTCACCAGGAAACACTGGATTATTTAAACTAAATTTAACCAGATTTGCCCAAGATTTCAACGCAATTTCCACCGGCCAGTCTGTGTGTTTCAGGAGCTTTTAGGCGCTCACCTAGCGGCCTATTTCCTGAGCTATAAAAATTTATGACTTGTGTAATTGGCAAGGCCTTTCAAAGACTCCTATAAATAGTATACTGAATGATTTCTGGATTATAGCCCTCAGTAGAGGAAGAAGAGGAAGAAGAAGAGGAAATCTTACCAGTAGTTACGTGAACTTTCTTCATCCAGGGGTAAACTACTGCTGGCTGCTTGGCTTGTATCCCATTTTGGCTCTTTGTGTTTTGCTGCTGTCCACAAGTCCGGGGTCCGGCCACTTGGACCGGAGTCCCCTGCTCAGTCTGTGCGCTAAAATGGCTCGGGTGGCTGGATCTCTCGTGCACATGACCCCGTGGCTGCACTGTGGAGTCCTGCACAGTGTTGCAGCTGAAGGGTTGCTCCGTGTAGTTTGACCGTGGGTAGATCCCTGGATGCTGAAAGTCTGTGTCCTGCGATGGACTGTAGTAGTCCGAGCCCTGCTCAGGTATATAGTTATTCTGTGAATATTCCTCGCAGGGAGGAAATTTGGGATCCACATACTTAGAGTTCACCATATACGAACTCATGGCCATTAATTTCTGAAGGTAGAAAATACTAATTTTTCTCGAGTTGTCTTTTTTCCTCCCTCCATAAAGCCCTCCTACTTGGTGTCAACTGAATAAAGTTAGCGAACCATGTGACCAGATCGGCCAATAGAGGTGATGCGGGTCCAAACACGGGTAAACATACAACTAAATACATTTTTATCAAAGTTAAGATACACCGAAATTAGACCCTGATGGAAAAAAACCCAAATATTATCTTGAAACATCTGCGTACGTGTTTGGAAGACAGAAAATGATGATTTAAAAATAAATAAATAGACAAAATGGGGGAAAATATGCACAATATTGAACTTACGAAACTTGTGAAAACAAAATAGAATATTGCAAATAGGGAATTGTCTTCTGTGCATGCCTATGTTTCATCAAAGCTTATTTCTGGTTTCTAAAGTCTAACTTAAAAGCCTGGTGTTCAACAGAGAAACCAACAAAAGATACAAAAAGCCCCTTGGCATAAAGACAGCGAATAATGAGTGAGGACAATTGATGGACACTGTCTTTGTCAAGAAGGGGTCATCCAAAAGTTACACGAATCTCATCACTTCATCTGCTCCCATCCTTTTGAAAAAAAAAAAAAAATCTGTCTCGGGAGCCTATTGGCCAGCAGCAGCAGTCTCTGGGAATCAATAATGTAGAGACAGAAACTGCCCACAAGAGAGAAAAAAGAGCTACAGCTGGAGTGTCTGTGGCTTGGTTTCATTTAGTAAATTCATTTGGTATTTCATGCAAAGCACAGCGAGCCAAACAGGAATAGAGACACCGTCCAATGTTTATTTCCATGTGCAACATTTCATATTAGATTTGCTTTAAGCCTACAGAGTTACAGCACGACCTCTTATGAGGAATGTGGTGTTGTCAGATTTACTCTCCCTCATAAACCAACACTGTTAGTGTAACAACTGGAAGCACATAAGGCTTCAAGTGCCTGATAACGATGGCAGTAAAGTCAATAAGTCGAAGTTTTTTCATCGACCATATACTCCCCTAGAATCGAATCTGTGAATCTGGTTTCATCACACAAATTCGGTTCTACAGGGTATATATAGACGACGGGAAGCGATGCTGCCCAATTTTACCCCTTAAACCACATCACGCTTTCTTTGTGCAGCACTCTAGACTAATAAGATTAACATAGTGGTTCACAATCAGAATAAACCAAAACCTTCAAAGAAGCTGGGCTTGTAAGAAAATCAGAGGCATGAATTAAAGACCGAGAGACACACACATACTTTTATAATCTATAACCACTCCGGATTGCCTCATTTCCTTTGTTATAGCCTTTTCAAATTATTTCCCTTCCCTACTGTATAAAGTAGGCTTTATTTCGTGGTCTTTTTTGTTGGTAATTTGAAGGAAATTTCGTTAAATAGGGCACACGAAAGCATTAAAACGTTTGAAAAAAGACAGAAAAAAAGAGAAAAGAAAAACATATACAGGCTACCTCTACCCTGGGTCCTCTTGTCAATCGTAAGCAAATGACAAGCGTAAAATAAATTTAAAAAAAAAAAACAGCTACCAACTGAGGTCAGCCCAGCTTTCAACGCAGAAGGTCTTCTTCTCTTCATCAGGCTAGAGCCCAAGTTCACAGCAAGACAATAAACTTCTTCAAATATCATAAGTCCATAAATGACCTTCCACTTTTAAAAACTGTCAGCTCAGATTTAAAGTTAATCCTCCGTCAAACAACCGAGAAACGTTATAAACCCCTGAACTCTTGCTGGCCAATACAGGGGTTTTCTACCTCCGCTGTCCAAAAGATGCTACGGGCTGGAGGCCACTGAGGTCAGCCCAAATCATTTACAAACTTATCAAAAAGTTCAATTATTTTTGCTGCTGCTGACAGCTCAAAGGGTGCAAAAGTTTACCAAGTCGTCAGACCTTAACTAACTGCCATGGAGACCACCTCAAGCCCTACACCGAGCTTCCTCTACAAATTAAATTAGTTAAAGCTGGGCGTGATCAAGACAGATTCCCCCAAAACTGAAAGGGTCTAGCAAAAATAATATACCTTTTTTTTTTCAAGGATACTAAATCACCATGCGAGTGAGATAATTTCCTATCAGTGCGTCTATATGAAGAAAAATATCGCTGATGGGGAGAAAATATGGCAACCCTGAAAACTGAGTTAGTATTTAAGCAACGAGACAGTAATTTGAATTTATGACATGTTTCCTTCTTGTCCAAAATGTGACACAATAATTGCATCTCACCTCTGAAAAGACCTAAAAAGCAACTGTTCCAGACACACAGGCCATGTTTTTTTTCTTTATTAAGAAAAATTAAACGGATAAAGAAGCAAATTCCTGGCTAATTATTTGACAGGTGATGTAAATGGTTTAGTGTCATATAATAGGGAATATTATTGGCTTGCAGCAACCTTGTAAAACAGGCATTTAATAAATAAGAAGGAAACATAAAGCAGTAAAATGTAAAATCAGTGTGACGCCTTCTGAAGCTCCTTTAACGAATATGCAGGCCTGCGTGTAATATGCATGTGTTCATATATGTGCTGTGATCTGGGCTGGAAATATTTCGCTAAAACACCAACAAAAAACCCTACAAAATATTCGTTATGACCTCAATTAAATGATAAATGCCTTATTTTTCTATTTATTTTGTAATCGTCCTTGCACTTCACATTTCAGTATTTATTAGACAGGCTGACCTGCCTTTCACCTGACCCTGTCGATCCTTGTGACGGGTCAAAGCCGAGTTTCCCAACAAAAGACTGATAAAGTCAGCGTTTCCTGGCAGGTCGAGTTAAACCAATGGGCAACTAGTCTCCAGCTCGACTCTTTTTTCATTACATTCACAGATTTTTTTATTTCGATTTTGTAAACCATCAGCTGTAGATTTGAAAGCTGCAGAAAACACCAGGCCTGGTTAATTTTCACACAACGTAATAAAGTGTTTTTTGTCTGTCAGTAACAGAAAATAAAAGCTAAATTCCCTTTGAAGCTTGGATTAAACGTGTAACCATCACAAGACTCGATTTCTAACAAAAGGGGGACGAAATTAATAATTTAAAGGCCTGTAGTGAAACGCACCAGGCCTGGCGTGAATTACGAAATAAGAAATTCCACATCACATGAAAGACTTAAATCTGATTTTCTTGTCAAATCAGTGCTGTTTAAATAAACCACACACACACAAAAATTTGTGTTACTGAAACCCAAAGAAAAGATGGCGTTATCTAGCAAACGAATTGTGGGTAAAGAAATGTGCAGACTAACAGATGGACACAGCAGGAATAAAAAAAATCATCTGCAATTTAAAATAAAATTCCTTTGATTAAAATCTCAAGATAACAACCCAACATCATCAAACAGCTTTAAAAAGACCAAACAAAGAAGCAGAACCAAAAGAGGAGGAAGAAGAAGATGAGGAGGAGCAAATCAGACCAATAACACTTTAAAGTAAAAGCTTAAAAGATCCATAAAAGCTTTTCAAAACAAATCAAACAAGTAAAAAGCTTGAACACAACTTCATCAGAAGAGCACACCGTCTAAAAGTTACCGAGCATGCACTGCAGCTTTACAGGCAGGAAACAGTTTAGCCTGAGCATTACGCATGTGACATCACACGCCCATACCACGAGCATAATGATAAAACGCAGCTTACCGCGGAAACCGCAACAGATGACACACAGTCCAACAAACGCATCCATGCTGAAGGAAAAAAAGTCAGTCCGGTAGAGTTCCATGTCAATTGAGGCTCTATTCCATCTGGACTGTCTTACTAATACACAATGAGAATTATATTTTGGCTTGTCAAGTCCCAGGCCATAAAACAAAGTTTAATGGCATCACGTGTTTCCTCACAGCCATTCACAACAGGGCGCAGGCCCATAAATAACCCTGAAAGTTGCACTTACTCAATAATAGCGATTGCACTGATGTGCACTGAGGAAAACTCGTGGAAATGAGGAAGCAGGGAAGCGGAAGGGATTTTGTAATAGTCACAACAGAAAGTGGTACAAGGGTGAGCCGTGACAGAATAAGATGTTTTATTCCCACCGTAAAGACTGGAGGAAAAATATGTGCTAGGTTTAAACTAACATGAACAAACACCAAAGTATCCTGATGATCTTAAATATTAATTTTAATAATTTTGATACAGAGGTGTGATACAATCCAAATGAGTGAAATTGAGAATTTTAATATTGAAATCTCCTGACGCCTTTTGACCTGTGAAGTGTTAACAAATGCACCACTACGCTGCACTCATTGGTGCGCGAATACATTTTTTTTTTCTGTCCAGTGAATCTGTCACAATAGGACTGATGTCATTCATTATTCCGGGCCAATCCCTGTGTGCAATGTCTTTTGCTCCTCCTTCTTCCCTGCTATGACCTAACCGGAGAGAGCAGACCACGTTGAGGTTTGGGTCGCTCCCACAGTGCGGCAGGTATAATAAATGTGAGGCGGGCAGATCAGAGATTGCATTTTTCTTACATGGATATTCTCATAAAAGCTTTCCTGCTTTGGAGATAAAAAGTCGGCCTACACATAGTCCCTGCTTTTTGTTTGCATGTTTCCACGAACTTTTTTGAACTTGTAAATAAAGTCGCTTTAATTAAATCATCCTGTTTATCACGAGGACACAGTTTACGATTATTGAATGACTGTTTGCTGGGGAAAGATGACAGACATGGATATTTGGAGGATATCCAAAACAGAACAAAATGCATCATTGTACAATCTTAATGGCTGATCTCATTTGGCAACAGCCTTTAACGTATCTAGTGCCCATGCGTGCCACATGGGTGACTTTTCTGGCACCAAAACAACTTTCAGAAAAAGAACTGGATCACGTGATTCCCGCCTCAGCTACTCACAGCACCAAAAAGCATGCTAATAAAAGGACTGCTAAATGGGACCAGAGAGGCTGACTGTTGGGCAACAGCGCCTTCTGCTGGCATGATATGGGCCTATTCACAGTTCCACTATAATAAAAACAAAAATAAATAAATATATAAAACATACACAAACCAGTTATTCCACCCAATCATATATTTCATCAAACTGTTGATGGAGTTTTGAAGGAGGGGAGCGGAGACTTGCTGTTGCTATGCAGACTACTGATTTCAGAATTTGCTCAATTACTGCTTCTAAAGCAAGTAGCCTAATGTACGTTAATTCAAAAATATGTTTATTCAAGTTCTTCAAACACAATATATGAATTCAGAATAATTACCAAAGAATTTGATATCTAAATATTTAAAATTGTTTTCCTATATTTGTAGATTGAACATGTAAAAGAAAAAAAACTACAATGTGAATATTTATGAGAATAAACTGCAGAGTAGATATTGAAATTGAAAATGCTGATGTTGTGGTGATGACTCATTTCATTAACATTGTTAATGAAAGCATCATTTATTATTTAAGTGGAAACGAAAAAAACTACCAAAACTATTAAATAACAGGCAAATGACAGCCCATTTAGGTTCACATAGCTTGACTGGAGCAAATAAAGTTTTAAAAAATCTCACAAAACATATTAAATGATATAGCTATGCTGAGTCTGTTGCCAAAGGGTCTGGACAGTCTGGATGTCTGTGAGGCTCTGAGTAGGAGTGAAAGGAGGAAATCCATTTATGGAAACTAATAAAAAAAAAACATTAGTGGATGGCCTGCGGTCACACATGTGCAAAATGATTATGTCCATTTAAAAAAGGCTTAAAAAACGTGTGATCTTTTTTTGCACTGTCAAATTTTTTAAAAATCATGACGGAGTCCTGTGTAATTCTCCCAGGCTTCTGCTTGTGTCTGTCTTTCAGGGTCCATTTTGCCGCATTGCAGTAAGGCTGTAAATACTTTCGCAGCTGCCTGTCAGGCAACAGTGAAATACTGTCTTTGTTCAGTTGGCCTGATCTCCAGGCAGCTGAAAACACGTAGGAAAACTGAACTTTTGCTGCCAGTCTTTGTATACCTTCAATAAAGCAATTGAACTGAATTTTATCTCGAGTACAATCCCGCATTTATCAGCCTATAAGGCGAAACAGTGTGATGGAATATGGTGGCCTGAATACGCCACTACAGATTTTCTAGCAGGTTGAGAGAACTGGGATAATATAGTTACAATTATTCCTGAAAGCTGATGGAGTGGGGATCTGTCTACAACTAATAGCTCAAAACTGAAAGAAATATAGGGAATGACAAAATACGTTAAAGGCGAAGCTCTTTTGCAGTGCACAGTAGAAAAAAAAACTTCTCTGCATCAAAAACACAGCTCACACATCACCATCTGTTACCACAGAAACAACTTCTATTAGTGCATTTAAGGCTTTAAAAATGCATCAATAGACATGATGAAACGACTTGAAATCCATATGATATTTTCTTAAATAATTCTCTGTGATTGTTGCATTATAAAAGGTTACTTGTCGGATAAACAGACGTTTGCCATTATATTATAATGGCCAGCCTTCTGTTACTGAAAAATGTATAAAAATAAAAACAATTAATCCCAACACACTCAGCAACATGTGACTTCACCAAATTACCTGAGTGCCATTACCTTGCAGCTCATTTACATGACTAATGAAACAGGAAGCTGTCAAACTTTACATGCTCCCACACACACCCAACTAATAAACGCCATTATCGCACAAGAAATCTTACCTATGGCGGTGAGGTACTCCATGCTTGCTCTTTCAAGTTTGCTCAGGCAGTGCATTTTGCGTAAAAAGAGCCAGCACAGCTCTGTGAATGGAAAAAGGTGGGATGTGGATAAAGTTGAAACGCTTCTCTTGTCATCCAGTAAAAAAATAAATAAAGAAATAAAATAAACGACGCAGTGCCACGAAAATATGCGCTGATCAGACAATTATGAAACGAATGGCAGGCGATTTTTAAGAGAGCAGACCGTGGTGTATCGGTTTAACACCATAGACAACGTGATACAGAATGCAGTGGGGGGAAATCGCCAGGGAAATCAGGAAAAGGGCCATGAAGACGTTTGCCTCTCGCACATGACCAGTGGCATCCAATGACAGGCGATGGAGGCACATAAAAAGGTCTATTACCAAGTTGTAAATTGTCCCCGCACAAAAAGGAATTTGGACTGCAGCAATTCTCCCCATCTTTGCGCATAATAGCAGAAGCCCCACCAGGTCCCCTAAGCAAGAGCTTTTCCCCCTGCTTTTTTTTTTTCTGTTGTTTTTTTAATCATTTAAAATTTCTAAAACTCATGCAAAATGTACTGAACAACTAAGAAACGAATCTGATTAGGAATATGGGATTAATGTGTTTTTATAAAATAAGTGGCAACATCAAACTGATCGACGTTTGGATATTACAGTGTTAAAATACATAACGTGCTATAGAACACGTTGATGTTTAACGTTTTGTGGAAACTGAAGATTTTATGAAGCAGTCTTTTGAGAAACCAAAAATTTCTTGTATAAAATACAGAACAACTTTGTGCCTTTTTTATATATTTTTTTTACTTGTGAGTTCACGGCCTGTGCAGCAGATGTTAGTAAAACGCCACACAATAAAACCAGCAAGTATAATTTACACCCTTTTTTCCTCATTAAAAGTCTAATGCTTTGTCGCCGGCCTTTTCCCGTGGATGTTCAGTTGTTGTCCTGACGAACAGATTTTTAAACGGATGCGGGACTTTTGTGTTTCCAAATGATATTGCATATCAGCGTCTTTTTTTCCACGCTCATACAGGCCAGCTGTTGTTTATTATTAGAGACAGAGATACACTATGGTGTGAAAGTATTTTTCGTGTAATTGAAACTCGACACTTAAAGGCCTAAATACTGCAACTGCATGCAGTCTCTGCACATGTGTCTACGACTGCAGCAAAGAGGAATTTTATGTATTTCATTCTCGTTCATCTGGTGGCACGCCAGAGAAAGCACTGTGCGATTTATAGTCAGGCTAGCCCGAGCTATGGCTCTGGTTTCCTGCCTTATAGCTCCCTGTCCTTTCTCCCCCCCTGTGTGTCCCTGTGAAAGAGGGAGAAAGATGCAAGACCTCGGGAATTGTTGAATCACATTGCTTTGCGACTATGACATTAATGTAATGTATTAGTCTAATGTGGACTATATTTAAAGGCCGTTCTTTTGAAGGAAAATACACTGACGTAGTTTTACTTTACTTTTAATTTATCTATCTATCTATCTATCTATCTATCTATCTATCTATCTATCTATCTATCTATCTATGCAGGCGTACACACACAAACACACACACACACACAAATATATGGGGCATATCAATGTCATTTTTTCACTGTATGTCGACGCCTCTTTGTTTGCGTCCTACAAATATCTCGTTGCACGACTTTTTAAGCATTTCCGCATGCCACATAATGTTAATTTGTATAAATTAATCAATCACATATCAGTTTTTCTGCAAACGACAAATAGGCCTTTGCAAAGTTTAAAAATCCTTTTTTTCTCCTTCTTTTGCCAAGTGGGTTTCACTGACAGTTTTAGTGCTGCATGCTTATTGATAGGCCGACACTGATTTTCTCAGAGACATAAATTCAGATCCTGGAATCATGTCAGAGTCTGCCTTCAAGAAACTAAAGATTAAAAAGGGGGTGAACTAAGTTAATGTTCACAGGCAAACTTGTGTTGTTATTTGCCAAGCACACTGACTGCATCTGTCTTTGTGACCCATTCTGAAATACAAATTCCTCACATTACTCCTGATCAGCCAGAGGCTGCCTACCCACACTTTTATTAAACCGCAGTGTTTCATGCGCTTTTGGAGAAGTGTCATTTAGTGTTCCTCCGCACTGTCGTTCTATATTCATCCGCAGCTCTATTCTCATAGAAACACCATGAAACATTCAGCTCCTTTTGAATGTAATCAAGATCTAGAATATGTAGTCATATTGTTGCAGTCATTATGAAAATATACTGATGGAAAACAAAGGCGGTTAAATACTTAAGCATATTTATAAGAATAAATCAATAAAAAAATATTTTAAAAATCTAAAATTATATTGGGACGAGTGGGGGGAGAGAAGACATAAAAATGCATTCCTGGCAAGCGAACTTTAAAATTAACACATCACATTTGGTGTTTTCTTTCTTCTTCTTTTTTTGTCTTCTTCTTTTCTTCTTTTTTAATGCACACACAGTTCTCCCAAAAATTTAAAATAAATAAATAAATAAATAAAATAAAAAGGATGTATTATGTGTCTTACGCCATTTTGTTTCTAATAAAGTCATCACATTAATTTTTAATTTTTTTTAAATTGCTGTCATT
>VUQR01003377.1:9869-22816 GCA_015108515.1 Hemichromis elongatus
GTTCACACCGAACGCGGTAGAAGCGGCAAAAAACGCAAAATCGCCCCTAGCTGATCGCTTGTACATTCGCGCTTCCTCGCCGTATCTGGGTCCACCAGGTCCTCCAGAAGCGTGAGCAGTTTGGTGAGTTTCACCACTTGCTCCAGGAGCTGCGTCTGGATGACGGCCGCTTTCAGCGGTACCACCGTCTGTCCCTCGCCCAGTTTGAGGAGCTGCTGTCCGGTGTCAGTCCAAGCATTGCCCGCCTAGACACCAACTACAGGAGCTCAATCCAACCTGCAGAGTGTGGTATGCTAACAGTGAATGCCGTCGGGGTTTACTGATAGCAAACTGTGGTATGGAGACGACTGTTTATAATATTTCTAGTGATACTCATAAAGTCCTGATTTAATTCGATTGATAAAGAATGAGGCTTTGGCTGGACCCGCCCCTTTGACCTAGGTCAGAGCATTACCAGGCTCCTGATTGGTTGTCGTGGTGCGATTTGCCACTTGAGTTGAGATTTTTCCAACTCGAGCGGTAGGGGCTATTCGCATAAATGCACAAAAATGCACCACACAAACTGCCGCACGGATTTTCCATCGCATAAATCGCGCGAAATGACCACACGAACCGCGGTTTCGCGACGCAAATTCGCGGGACCGCCGGGACCGCCGGCCCCGCGTCATCGCACATCTCCGTTGACTTTACATGTAAACCTGCCGCTTTTTCCGCTTCTACCGCATTCGCTGTGAATGCACTGTCAGTGTGGCCTTACTGTGTTGCTGAGACTGAGTTTATAGAGCATAAAATTAGCTTGCACTCCGTAGCTGTTTCGAAATTTTGATTTGAACACAAACTTCTTTAGCTGTGAAATGGATCAGAGCAGCGACTGTACTGGTCTGCTGCAGTGAAGAGAGAGCTGGAGGTAGGTATCCAGGAGGCATCCTGAGGCTTCATGGTTGGATGCAAAAACCACCTCGAATGGCTTCTTTTAATGTGAAGGAGCAGCAGCTCTACTCTGAGACATTGAAACAAGATGCAAAAAAAATTCTAAGTTTTCTCCAGAAAGTTGTGGAAGCTTGTTCATGTGTATCGTCTGGGAGTCTCTGAGCTTCTGTACTGATAAATCAGTAAATCTGACACAGCCCATACTGCATCAGCAAGCATAAATATTTTTTAATATTTTTGTTGTTCTTGGTTTGTTGAGTTTAAACCTTGCAATGAGTTTGATTTGCACTTAGCAAAGGTGATGTGTCCTGTCTGTTTAAGGTGGAGGGACAAACGTCTGTTATTGGGACATTCAAGCAGCTGCTGGTGGAGGAGGGCGCATACGGGCTGACCAAGGGACTATCGGCCCGCATCATTTCCTCCACGCCCACGTCAGTGCTCATTGTGGTTGGATACGAGACTCTGAAGAGACTGAGCCTGCGAGCTGACCTGATCGAGTCCAGACACTGGTGATAACAGAGGAGAGGGACGCAGTTCGGCCTCGCAGCAGCCTTCAGCTCAGAGATTTGATCAGGCTCCACGCGCCACATGGGGCCGCATCATTATAAAAGCGCACATGTTGATGTTTGTCTGTAGGTACGCTAGGGAACTACAGGTTTTCTATTTTTTGCTGCAGAATGTAAAGTTAAAAGTGAAACCAATATCTCTTTTTCAAAAATGGAAATTATGCTTACTTTTAGAAAAGCCACTGAAATGTGAAAATGTGAAAATTAGATTGCTCCTGTATGGCGTGTGTTTGTTTTTTATGATTACATATACAGAAAAATCAGGGTTTTTACTTGTTTCTAGGCTAGAGTATGTTGGCTGAATTAATATTTTAAAATGGAGCTGCTCAACAAAACAAATATATTTCTGCAGGGGGATTTCAGTGTGCCAAAGTCTGGAGAAAATTGGCCTCATTTCTCTACTAAAAAGTGTAAGAGAGCTTGTTACCAGAGTGCATTCCAGTGACGACAAGGGTGTAAAAGATGTTTCCTGAGTTTAAGCCTAAATAACATGCAAAAGTCATTAGATTACACGGAAGAGTGGAAATTTAAGCTACAATTCCCAAACGATAATGTGCTTAGTGTTCTGTTAAAAGTATATTTATGTCTAGAGGTCCCTGTGAAACGTGGCCGGACATTTATGTGCCGGCAGTCTGTGGAGTCGGTCGTGCAGGTTTCATTGTGAATTTTATGCAAGTTTATTGGGCCAATCAGGGAGGTGAGAAGAGTTTCTGCTTTTCTGCTTCTTTTTGTTTCTTGTAGGTTGACTCTAGGAAGCAAAAGTGTGTGCGAGGAGAGCTTTAGACCAACATTAGAGGTGGAAATCTGTTAGTTTCTTTGTGGTAATCCTTTATGTGATTTATATGGAACAAATCGGCTGCTGTTCACTTACAGAAGGTGGCATTTTGCTGTTTGGTAAATGAGAGCAGTCAGTAAAGGCAGCAGCGCCACACCAGCAAACAAAAACTAAACTATATAAATGCCTTCAGAGTTCACGGGTAATTTAATGAGTGTTAGGTAAGCTGAAATGCTCCGATTAAAGCTGCCATGTTTTGAATTGGCTTAACTACTGCCCAAAAAACTCCACATCTCAGAAACGCCTGACACTGTGTACCCTTATTTTATTTTTTTAAATAAACTCTTTCAGCATTTGCAAACATTGTTTTTCAGTGTGAATATAGTGTTCCTGTGAATAAGTGGACTCAACATGTCCTTTAGTATCACAAAAGCACATAAAGTGGACCTTTACCTGTATGGAACAAATTTAACTTCTACCTGCCAAATATGAATAGGGGGAAAAAAAGCCTTTGTGAGAACCTGTGGACATTTGGTGAAACGTAATAAAGGACTTAAGATTCACTGCAGTGGCTGGTGAGACTGTCTTGTTTTGAGGTTGTAGCACACAGTTTTTCCCACTAGAGGGAGCTTTATGACCTCCTGTCTGCTTGCCCTCCAAACGTGAGTTTCTTTTTGCCAGAAAGTTCTGTGACGTCAGAGCTGCAGGATAAAGGATGAAGTTGAATGGTGGTCAATGAAGCGTAGTGAACAACCAGAAAGAAGCGAGGAGCTGACCAAAGTCTGCTGATTGTCACTTTGGTAACAAAGGCAAGAATTTTGGAAATGAAGACAGCAATGAGTAATTTCCCACACACATACAAATAATGGAATTTAGTGAATGAAAAGAGTAGAATGGATCTTAAAGCACTGAAGCTTTTTATCTTTATACACTATTTTGAGTAAAGGATATGTAAAAAGGTGGACGTAGCTCATGGGTGAGAAAACAGAAGCTGTTTGGGAGCTAATACTTGCTAAGTTTATGGTCTTTCCTCTTTGAAGCCTTACTGAATACATCTGAATTTTAAATCAAAAAGAACAAAAGCATGTTCTTTAAAGTATGCTTAGATTGTGATTAAGAAGTCCTTAATGAAATGACCATGCAGTGTTGCAGTTGGTGTCAAATGCCCTGAGATGATGAAAGCATGAAGCTCGAGGCTTCCAAACTGGATTTGACTAACAAATAAGGTGACAACACGGTGACTTCATCTTTTAGTCTATCGGATGGATCAGTTGCACAGTTGACACAGCCTGTTTTTAAGTTTCAAAATGCTTGTTTCAAATAAGATGTCTAGCTCATATTTGAATAAAAATATCACATCATCAAATCAGTCACTGCCATGAAACTGATTCATGACCGATCTGAAAGAAATACAACGAACATCAAGATACAAAAACAACCCTTTTATTTGACCGCACTTGGCCGGTGCAAAACAGTCCATTACATTTACAGCTTCACTCCTGCCCCTCCCTCCCTCCATGATCAATTTCTATAAGTAATTTGAGTCGACAGCTGTGGAGGTCCACTCTCAACCTGGATGCGTCTCGTCACATGGGACAGTCATAGATGTGGATGGCACGGTCGTCCCCAGCTGAGATGATCTTTGAGCCGGTGCTGTTGTACTTTACACTCCACACCTGTGGAGAGGAGGATCAATCAAACCGGGCAGCTCTGAGCACCTTCACTGCATATGTATGACAATGCATATCACGACAGCCCTGTACACTGTATGATAATTTAACACTACTTTAGTTTTTCTAACTGTTTTTAAGCTGAAGTGCACGTGTGGCATACATAGGCTTTTTAATCTGTTTGCTCTCTTCTGATTCACTTTAGCTTTCGGCACTGCTCAGTGCGGTTCAGGCTACATTTTTTAGATGTTTTTAAAGACAAATGTCAAAGCGGAGAACAAAGCGAAGCTGAGCAGTTAATTGGCTGCAAACTGTCCCTGTAGATTTTCTGCTTTTGCCATCACAAAAACAAAAATGGCAGCTGCCTCTGATGTCGTCCCCGAGGACTCTATTTTATTAAAGGCTTTGTTGGAAAACAGATCAAACTGCCCACGGGCGTCAACCGGAGATCTAATGACAGCCAGGCTTATTGGTTTTCCCCCCGAGCTGAACTGTGAGACAGAGGTCACGTGATGGGCCGCTGCATGACACCAGGCATATTGATTTAACTGACAATAACACGATATTCTTACTTTGAATTTGATTGTTAACACATTAAAGGAAGAAACGCTGACTCACCTGGTCTTGATGGTCGAAGAATGTGTTGATGCACGCTCTGGAGCCGGCGTCCCACACCTTCACACTCTTGTCAGACGAGCTGAAAAGGGGGGTAGAAATTAGAAGATCGTACAGATTTTATCTTGGCCAGCTCAGTTTGACTCGGCATTGTTAGCTGGAAACGCTTTCATTGACTACAGCTTCACACAAGGAGAGCAAAGCATGACAAAGCAGAACGAGGAAACGAGACTTTGAAATCACTGACATACAACTGATGAGGGTGGATTTTCCTTTACATTCAAACAGATGCACAACAACATAGTGTGTTTCAAGTCTATGAACTTATCTTTAGCCCTCTTTCCTGAATAGTATCGTCATTTTATTTATCCCGTTTGAACCTGAAGCAGAAAATACTGACCTGGAAGCAAAACTTCTAAATCACACGATGTCTCCGAGTAATAACAGATGTGATTCTTCATCCGTGTTATACCAAAGTGCAGCTTTTAAGTATCATCATATAAATTAGCACTCTGTTACCATCTGAAGAGCTTCGTGTTACCTTGAGACAAAATGAGTGTCATCAGGAGAGAAGGCGACATTGAGAACCCAGGACCCGTGGCCGCTTAGTGTGCCAGCCAGGTTGGCGTGTTGCCTGTGAAGTGATTCAGGATGTTCTTCAGGATCAATGAAGTCATATATCATGTACAGAGTTAAAGCTACTGTCTGGAAGAAGCTCCCAAACTCACACGTCATATATTTTGATGTAGCCGTCGTCTGAAGCTGTCACCAGGAGCTGGGAGTCCGGGGAGAAGGTGAGGGATCTGATGGGCATGGCATGACCTTAGGAGATGGTAAACACTCTGTAAGAGTCCTCACATGTTGGCCATGTTTGTGACATGCATTAAAAAAAACTGAAGCTGCGTTTCCTTAACTGTTTAGCCATAATTAAAAAAAATAAATAATCACATTTAGTTTTTAAATTTTAAACTGTGTTCACTTGTTTATTATCCAGAAAGAACGGAAAATTCCTTGTGCCGGCATTTCTATATGAGCCATAACGCTTTCCTGTGTTTTGTATCATTGTTTCAAGTGCAGAGAGTCAACACAGACAAACTGAATATTCATTTCGTTCACTGGTTGGCTTCCTAGCACGGTCTTGCTTATAATGTTGCTTTTAGTCCACAAATTTTAAATATGGCTGAGGCCGGGGCTTCTGGAAGACCAATCAAGAGGCTTAAAGTTAGCCTGTCTTATCCATCATAAAAACCAGTTCTGATGTGTGTTTGGGATCATTGTCCTGTTGGTACACCCAGCTGTGTCCAACTTTTGAATATACAGATGTTAATTTGAGATGGAAATAAAGAACTTGAAGATATTCTTGCTCCTTGTTTATTATTCCATCCACTTTGTGCAATGTACCAGCACTACTGGCAGCAAAACAGCCCCACAGCATGATGCTACCACCACCATGCTTGACAGCTGGTACAGTGTTCTTACTTTGAAAGAAAGCCACTGGGACATATATAGCCTCACCTTTCCTACTATAAATTAGGCCCATACCTGACAGGTCTAAGTACCCCTAACCCTAATGTAGTAGGAATGTGTCATTTCTGGCTTTTGGAAATTGTTTTGCGATTTCTAAGCAAAAAAGGGCCAAACAGGAAAGTAAATCAATAAATAAACACAGATTTTCCCACCAGAAAATCTGATTAGTGTTAGTCCTCATAATCGATGACGACTCACAGGGTTCATCCAAAGTGATGATGAGATGAAATGAAAATAATTAGTAGTTACTTTATTACTTTTATAATGAATTCCGATGACTGAACCAACCTTCCAGCGTGTGGAGTAGCTTTCCAGTGGCGATGTCAAAGATGTTAATGATTCCATCGATAGCCCCGCTGGCCAAATACTTGCCATCTGGGCTCTGAGAAGCAAGGATGAATTAAACTGATTACTTTATATGTAACTATAGCAAAATGAGACTGGATGACACATAATCTTTGGCCCTGGAAAGAATGAGTTAAGAGGTAAAACAAAGGGATACACTGGGGTGAATGAGCAAATCAAGATGAGTTACTGGAAAACTAAAGTGGTGAGATCTCATCCCTCGGAGACTGAGCTTGACAAAACACCGCCCAGCTGACCAAAATGAGAATTTACAGCTCCTTACGTAAGCTATGCTCAGGATGAATTTTCCTCGCGTGTCCAGAGAATATTCCTTCTTTCCGCTGTCTACACCAAAGATGTTGACCTTGCCAAGATGGCTTCCTGTGGCAATGTACTTGGAGTCTGGTGAAAAGGCCACCGTCCATGCATCCACTACAGAGGAGAGCAAAGAGAGAGATTAAAAAAAAAAGCTTAAATCTGGGCATCACCACAATGCTCTTTGTTTGCCACTTCCACACATGAACTAAGATTATACTGAGTATTCCCATAGTAGAAATGTGGTCACTCTATTTCCTGCTCTGGGCTACATGTGAGAAAAAAACTTTGGAAAAAATATCCTAACCTGATTCTCCAGAAACTGCCAAAAGCCCATGTTTTGAACACTTCTGTTCAAACATGAAGGCAGAATTGATCAAAGTGGTGGAGCAAGCTCCGATTAAAGTTGGTGTCTGGATTACTTTTATAAAAAAGGACAAACTGCAAGCGCTCTAAGAGTAATCTTGCAGTTTCTAAACCTTCACACTATCTGTACAAGACGTGAAGTCCCAGAGACAGATGTGTGTTGAGGGAGCTGGAGGCAGCCACGGCCCCATTGTGTCACAGTTTCAGGTGTTTTCACAAGTCTGCTTTTAACCGAACCAGCCCTTTGTTAACTAACATAAAGATCATTAAAGACTCTGATCAATAAAATAGCAAAGAAATAAAGAGTTAGAACAGTAAAATAAATTGTCTTAAGAAAGGAAAAAAGAAAATAAAAGTCTGCAATAGAACCGCCTGCTGAGTGTCGCTAATGTAAAGTGACATAGCATTTAGATGAAGAACAGCTGGGCTGAGGATACACAACGGAGCGGATGTTTCTGTGTTCCTGGAAGGTGAGTGTACAAAAAATAAAACTTGTATAGACTACACAGAGGAGCAGGCAAGCTACCATGCTCTGCACATTTGCTGAAAATACACTGGGCAACAGTTTCCTCTGTAGTGACCTCACATAAGTGCCAAGTGGTTAAAAGGCTGTAGATTAACACTCGGCTGAACTGAGTGAATACCTGGCCCAGCGTCCATCGACTTTATCTGTTTCCCGGACTCGAGGTCCCAGAGACGGATGTGTGCGTCGAGGGAGCTGGAGGCAGCGATGGCCCCGTTGTGACTGATGTCTACTGACACCACCCCCAGCTGGTGGCCCTCCAGTGTCCACTGCAGCTCCAGCTTCTCATCTGACCTGCATGAGCAGCGTGACGCAGAGATTATTTGCAGGGGTGGAAAGTAATAGGCTACAAATATTTTGTTACTGTACTTAAGTACATTTTTGAGTATATGTGCTTTTGAGGAGAGTACTACAGACGTGGACAAAATTGTTGGTACCCTTCGGTCAATGAAGAAAAAAAAAACTCACAATGGTCACAGAAATAACTTAATCTGACAAAAGTAATAATAAATAAAAATTCTATAAATCTTAACCGATAAAAGTCAGACGTTGCTTTTCAACCATGCTTCAACTGAATTATTTTAAAAAATAAATGCATGAAACAGGCCTGGACAAAAGTGATGGTACCCTCAACTTAATATTTTGTTGCGCAACCTTTTGAGGCAATCACTGCACTCAAACACTTCCTGTAACTGTCAATGAGAACTTCTGCACCTCTCAGCAGGTATTTTGGCCCAAACTGATCAAACTGCTCCAGTTGTTTCCGGTTTGAAGGGCACCTTTTCCAGACTGCATGTTTCAGCTCCTTCCAAGGATGCTCAAAAGGATTAAGGTCAGGGCTCATAGAAGGCCACTTTAAAATAGTCCAACGTTTTCCTCTGAGCCATTCTTGGGTGTTTTTAGCTGTGTTTTGGGTCATTGTCCTGTTGTAAGACCCATGACCTGCGACTGAGACCAAGCTTTCTGACACTGGCCAGCACATTTCTCTCTAGAATCCCTTGATAGTCTTGAGATTTCATTGTACCCTGCGCAGATTCAAGACACCCTGTGCCAGATGCAGCAAAGCAGCCCCAGAACATGACCGAGCCTCCCCCATGTTTCACAGTTGAGTTCATTTTTCCGTCTGTGAACATAGAGCTGATGTGCCTTGGCAAAAAGTTCCCTTTTTGTCTCATCTGTCCACAGGACATTCTCCCAGAAGCTTTGTGGCTTGTCAACATGTAGTTTGGCATATTCCAGTCTGGCTTTTTTTATGATTTGTTTTCAACAACGGTGTCCTCCTTGGTCACGTCGCAAAGCTTACATATAAGTCCTTGTGTTTTTAAATCAGATTTTGAGACTGCACATGTGACATTATGTTTTTTCATATTGTGAAATGTGCTGCAAAACAAACTGAGGTAGACTAACTCTGCTATTTAAAGGTTGCATGAAAATCCACTGCAGGTTAGTGCAGGATAAACTGGTTTGTTTGCTGTACTGTGATGATTTGAAGTGTGTGTCTGGTGCACAGTGGCTTTTGTTTCATGGTAACTTTATGTATATCTCTGCTACATAAAGTGCAGCGGAGATGAATCTAAAGTTAAACTGATGATGCTGAGACTCCTTCGCTGAATTCCACCTTCATACCAACTTCATGCAGTCTAATGTGTGTCAGTGTAGAGGATGGAAATCAGCCAGGACAACTCATGAAACATCTGTTGACATCTAGTTGAATTTAGCTCTGTACAGTCACAAGGAGCAGTAGACCACAGAGGACTAGTAGCACAGATCAGCTGATCACAGCCTGTAAACTAAGAAAATCTACTGGAGCTCTAAATAGAAGTTAATGTGAGTTGTCATTCTTTTCCCCACACTGAGCCATTACAACCAATTTTAGGGTTTCTCCACCTGCTAATTTGCCTGTTTAGAGATAACGTCACCCTCTACAATGCAGGCAACAGAAAACAGAGCTATTTTTTGTTTCATTTTTTTCCTGTTTCAAGCTGAGTACAATTAGAATTAAAAATCGTGCTAAAGTTTGCATTCCTATCTTTTAATATTATTTTATTATTACATTAATAAAGCACAAGGCTCACTTAGCTTTGCATACAAATACGTGGTAGAAACATCCTCTAAAAAGAAACTTTTTACTTTGTTACTTTGGAAGAAGAAAAGAAGAAGTTGAATTAGTACTTCAACTTTTACTGGAGTATTTTTTAATACAAATAAAATGTACTACTGTACTACTTAAGTATGTCTGTACTTTTAGCACCTCTGTTTCTTTGGTCATGTCCAGTCAAATAAACTCCCGTTTTAAGCCAACATGACAAAGAGAAGCTCTTAAAGTGATGCGCAGAAAAAGGGAGTTTAAGCAAACTGGAAACTGGAGCAAAAAGAAAGCTGGCCCTTAAATGTCTTCTGATTTTTTTAAAGGCTATTACAGTGTCTCAAGTATGATCAACAATAGTATGGTCTAAATAAACTGCATACCATTTCCAGACTTTCACCATGTCATCGAGTGAGCCTGTGATGATGGTTTCTGAGCCGTCTGCTTCCCTTTTACCCCACGCTGCTGTCCAGATGGCATCATCGTGTGCTGAGAGGAAACAAATGCATAAAAAGAAAGTGAACAAAGAAGTGATTTATCTTGATGGCAAGATGTTTGTGTGTCGGGGAGAGTGACTGCAATTACATTGTAAGATAGAGTCAATAGTAAGATATCAGACTTTTGCAGACTGACTGTCTTCTGGCGAAATGTTTGTAAGATTTTAGTGACATTGTTGGTAGACTTGACAATCTCATTTTCATGAGATAACTTTATCTTATTGGATAAAACACACAATGATCAGTTAAAAAAAACAAAAAACGTCATAAATACTGCAATACTATCAAGAAAAAAAACCTCACTTGTTCTTATATTATCTCTCATTACGTAGTGGGACCCACCATGTTTACTCACCGTGTTCTTGCTTGAACAAAATGCTGTACTGAAATCAAAGTACAAGTTTAGAGTTACTCTCATTGTGGAGAAAAACAACATGAAAACATAAAAATATGAGGCTGATTGGGTTTACTGCTTACTTGCGTGCTCATTGTTTTGGTCCTGGCGATCCAGTTACACTCACTTCAACCTAAGATTAAATGAGAGTCAGTGGCAGCAGCCCAAAATAACCTCTGAAATAATGAACGCCGGTAATGAATTTAGCCTCCAACGCACACACTGGACGCCGGCACAGTCGACAATTAACTTCCTACTACTTTAACCCTATTTTAAAGACTTGAGAAAACGAACATAGTGGGGGAAAACTGATGCTAACGCCTCGTAGCTCTGACTAGCAGCGCTTACTGTATCACAGCAGCTTAACGATGCGATGAAATGCAGCTTCCTGTCAGCTACAACTGCGTGAACTGAGCTGAACGTGCTAGCTGTGTAAACCTGCAAACTGCGGTAATACACGCGATAATACGTACCTTATAAATTCCTTATAGAATGTTTTATTAAATTTTATAGTCTAGGTGAGTTACATGTGAGACGCCATAATAACATTTGATGTAACTTCCGCTTTCCGCCGACTTCTTCCTCTGTATCGTTTTTTCCACTAACCTTTTTCTAACTTAAGAGCTCGCTATCGCCGCTAGCGGAGATAACGCGTGTGTGAAGCAATTCATAATGTTAAAAACCCGAACAAAACAGTGGGTATTATTTGTATGATGAATACGAATCTAAACGCAAAGTTGATTTATATTTTAAAATCTGCACAATATTAGGCCATCTGTGGTCATAAGTTAACACTTTTTTTCTCTTGAGACAAAGTCAGAAAAATCAATAGATCAAATCTGATATGCATTTGATCTGATATATGCACTTTTTAATTTCCTGGTGAAAAGTGAAATTAAAGTTAATTGGTAAGACATGCTTATAATAATGTGGATTTGCGTGTAATTTTCTTGCTTAGAAGTTGTAAAAGATGTCAGATTTTCATTGGGATCAAAAGGACAATATTAGAAATGAGCACATCAGATGGGCAGCTCAGGTTGGAGACAAAATTAGAGAGGTAATGCTGAGATAATTTGGAAATGTACAGACGAGGTGTAGTGGATATATTTGGCAGAGGATGTTGTTTTCTTGAATAAACTCAAACTGTACATAAAGGATGTAGCAGCTCTGACATCAAGTCCTTTTTTTTAATCCTTTACTTGAGCATTTTAGACACTGCCATATTAGTCCTGATTTATCTGTTTATTTGCACAATGATGGGGACCATAATGGACTAAAGGAACAACATGTTTTATTCAGTAAGCCTCTAATTCAGTAATGGAGCCCATAAACCCATTGGAAAAGCTGTTTAAGAGGTCACAGGAGTAGTAGGTTTATTTCCCAAGAAACTTCTCTGAACTCCGTTTGAAATCACAAGAGTCACCCCCTAGTGGCCATTTTAAAGGATGCAGGTTTAAAACTCTTCTGCATTGGTTTTAGTTTTCAGGCAGAGGCTTTTTCCATCTTTTGTGTACAGTTTAGTGTGGGCGTCTATAAGTTTGATGTATGAATAAATGCCAACACGGTAATAACTTTTCACAAAAGCAGAAAAAGTACATTAAAAAATCTCTTTGCCATTCACAGTTGCTTCACTGTCTGTTCAACATTATTTCAAATGTTGGACATTTGTGACAAGGAGAGCTGGAAACACAGAAATAGGCTTGTAGGACAGTCCCTTACTGTTAGGGCTTGATCAGAGAGGACTTCATCATATGAGAAGGAGAAAGGGAGCATCGTCAAATAGAAACTCATGCCTTCAGTATTAAATCTAAAACACACTGCACACAGTAGAACCTGTGGACCTGGATTGTTTTCTCTCAGCCTCCACTGGAACGCTTGATGCAGCAACGATAATGATGCAGCTATTTCCAGCCTAGATGAGTTTAAGGGAAGTAATAATGCCGGGTAATGAACCTGTTGTTGTGGCACAGACTGCACATACTGGAAGGAGGACAGCGATATTGTCATTGTGTTTGACATGACAAAACGAAGCACCGTGAGAGCAGAGCAACATAAAACAATAATTCATTCGTCTATTGAATTTACTATTGACCCTGTTTGTAGAGCAGATCAAGATTCTCTTAGATGACAAGAGGAGTTTCTATTTTAGTCTCGAGGAAAGAACAAACTGCATTAATTCTTGTGGACTGAAAACAGAGAATAAAATTAGTGGCATTTCCATTTAAAAATACATTTAAGAAGAATTCATGAACACCCCTATTAGAGGACCTAAACGTGACGGATAGACTGGGGTGTGTGTGTGTGTGTGTGGGGGGGGGGGGGGGGGGGACACGTGTGG
>VUQR01003377.1:26096-44027 GCA_015108515.1 Hemichromis elongatus
ATTATTCATGTTAAGCATTTAAGTAGGGCATGCATTAATGCCCGGCGAGGTCTCTGGAGCCCACTGTTTTCTCTCGCCTCTGTTCTTTTTTCTTTTTTTCCACCCTTCTTAATCTTAGCTGATGGTTGTGATGGTTTAGGTTCAGACCAGTTTAACTGGGTCATTCAATTGTGTTGCAGCGTTTAGTCACGCTGGCAGCGCTGAGGCAGGCAGGGCATGGCAAAGGGCCGCCTGTCTTTAGAATAATGCAGAACCCTTCAGGGAGAAGTTCCACTCTGAGTGCACGGAGAGGTTCCAGGAACTCTCCAGAACTGCTGACACCAGAGACTGCATTAAGATTCAAAATGTTAATGAACACTTCAGGCACAAAAAAGCACAAAAAAAATTATCCAGGTTCAATTTGACTGTGTCATTTAATATCAATATTGATGCTGGATGCATCTACCCTGTCTGATAGCCTTAGTTAGAGATCACTGAGGCAAAGACTGAAACAATGCTGGTTTCAGAGTTTGTGGACAAATAAATTAAGATCACCCCTTTTTCATTTCCAGCCTCTATTTACATGGAGTCATTAAGAAGTTTGGAAAGCTCACTAAAGTAGTTCAGCACCTCTCCAGCAACCCCCCCTCCCCATTTTGTTTTTGACATTCACCAGGCAGCAGCTGATCTGGCCTTAACTCTAATGAGGAAATCAGTCACTCTGCTAGTTTAGCACCTCATCCATTCAGGAACACATTAACATCTGCCACGTCAGATCACCCGGTAGCTCTTACATAAGATTCCCGTCAATGAGATTGAGAGAGCGCAGTGATGAGCAACTGACGTGGATTCCAGTGCTGCGGCCTCCACTTTCCATCAACATCTTTATAATTATCTCGTGGCTCGGAGGTTTCCTCTGCAGAAAGAGGGGACTATTGTATGCAGAAAGAAAAGACCTCGTGTGTGTAAACCTGCATCCATGTGTGCTCAGTTTATAGAGCTTGTGCATTTGTAACACTGGTAGCCTGGAAGGAAAAAAAACCCTGAAACATACATGCAAATTAAATTCAAAGGAAATGCTGCCTTTTTAGACATGAGGACAGCCTGCTGGTCGCACTGATCCTCATGCATATTTAATGCTAAAAAAAACAACCCAAAACACATGGTGTGATCTCCTTAGCCCATGGGTGAGGTCAAGTAAACTGTCAAATTGTTTTGGTGATAGAATGATCTAAGCTAATTAGGGATTGGAAAATTAAACTCTGTTTGCAAGCTTATAAACTGTCCATGGATGGAACTGTAAGTCGGCTGTTGGTAGGAGAAGGGCACTGAGACATAAAAGAGCCAGGGTTTTGGCAGGACGTAAGGCCAGATGGTCTTGCGGACTCAAACCAGGCATGCCAAACACTTGTCACACGCCCGCGTAGAGCCACGTGTAGGATCACCACTTTTGCACCCGTCAAACAAAAGGAGAAAGTCAACGCTGACTTGACCTGCCATCCCAAACAGTTTGTTTCCTTTCCTTGCAGACATGCCTGAATAATCCCCTCACAGTGAGTTTAGTGCCAAAAATTGCACACATTTCTCCCAGTTTTGTGAAATAGTTGTGGTCTCTGTCCAAGCCACAGAGCATTTATTGTGTTTTTACTCACAAACGTGTTGCTGTCATTCTTGGTTAATATTCAAACATGTTTGGATGCAAACACAAACCAGTACAAAGAAACCTGCAGCCAGCTTGTCTCAGTATATTTAGGGTCCGAGGCTGCCGAGAAATTGGCACGCAAGCCTGGAGAAGACTTTATCTGGGTGGGGCTGGGGGTATATTGGTGGCTGGTTTTAGCTTCCTACATCTAATATCAGCAGAACTATATTTCTCTTTGTCACATATAGATTTTTGTTAGTTAATGTACAAAATAAACAGCATCTCATAATATGTCAAAATATCAAATAAATTCAAACACTGCATATTTACTAAAACAAGACTAAAAAAGACTTTTTGTTTTTTGAAATGTCTATTTGATGTCTTTTCAAGTACAAGTCAATCTTTCTGTCCATGATAAATTCAATTTTATTTATCTAATCCCACATAAAAACAACCAGAGAGTGAAAAGGGCTGAAGAAGAAACGCTTGGTGCATCATGGGAAGCCCCCAGACCCCCAGAGGCCTTCAGCATAACTAAGGGAGGATTCAGGGTCACCTGATCCAGTCCTCACTAAAACCTTTTTTAAACAGCAAAGTTTTAAGTTTAATGTTAAAAGTAGAGAGAAAGTCTGTCTCCTGAATCCAAACTGGGGGCAGGTTCCACAAAAGAGTGGCTGAAAGCTGAAAGACTCCCATTCTACTTTTTAATACCGGAGGAACCACAAGTAACCACATTGGCAGCCGTGTGGGGTGGCTCATTGCTTGGAAACGAAGACCATGCAAGACCGTTTCTGACACCCATATCTCTGCCCTTGCTGGCTGCTGACTGATGGTCAGTCTCATGCTCTTTTTCAAACTCTGTGTCAGACTCTGGATTGATGCTGGTGTAGCTGATCTGGTTGAGCAGGTGACCCATGTATTAAACGCTGAGGTCCTTGCTTGTAGGATCTAGGCTTGAGTCTGCCCCAGACCATTTCCAGTGTGTCCCTCATTCTCTCCCCTCTTTCCTGCCTACTGTCTGCCTGGCACTATTCAGTAAAGCTGAAAGGTCTCACAATCTGAAAACTCTTCCCCTCTTCTAAAATCTGAGCAGAGAGACTTTTTGCCATCTTGATCAAGTGAGTGGAACCATGTTAAGTCACTTAACATGTTTTCATTTTCACTTTTAACAGAAAACGAACCAAAGCCAAAGAGCCCAACATTGAAATAATAATAAAACAAAAAAAAATGTTGGTTTTGGTAAACACCAAAAATGGGTCCCAGAGTGACTCCAAGCACAAACCACTGCGTCTGAGCAGAGAAGCCACACCCAACTATTATCCAAACCTCCTGTTTGTAAAGGGCAACCAGTCAGAAGAAAGATTGCATAAGTGGAGAGGAAGTAAAACGTTTTTTTTTTTAAACAGTGGAGAGTAAATTTAATGAACAACTTCAAAACATCAGGACATTTTATACTATAAATTAGTGAAAACCATCAACAACGGTGAGACCGACTTTTGTTTCTCCCTCTTGTTGACCTGGTTTGGGTCGTGTCCATCCAGGAGTGAACGCCATGCTGAGGAAGGTGGCCGTGGCCGCGGCCTCCAACCCTCATGTGGAGATCCGTCAGGACGGCGAGCAGTTCTACATCAAAACCTCCACCAGTGTGCGCACCACTGAAATCAACTTCCGCATCGGTGAAGAGTTTAACGAGGAGACGGTGGACGGACGGAAATGCAAGGTAAATTTGGTGAGAAGTAAAAAAAAATCAGGTGGTAAACTTAAGGTAAATGTGATGCAGAGTGAAGGGTAAAACTAACAAGCCTTTATTTATTTATTTTTTTGGCTTAGTTTAGTTATTAAAGGTATATCTCAAGCTCATGTTTGTCTCCCAGGTTCTTGAAACTTGTTTAAGTTTAGTTACAGAAAATGTCAAGTTGCATACTAATTAGCAAATTAATAACAAAAATTAATGGGACTGTCTGGAATAATTCACTGTTAAATTAAATAAAAAATCTGCACAATTGTCTCTTTTAAAACAGTCCAGTTACTTAAAAAGAAAAAATCCACAAACCTTGTTCTGATCACTTAATGCAGAACCTATTTTCTTTCTGCTGTCCATAATTAAGATATAAAAAGGTGTCATACATATTTATACCCTGTCACTAGCACAAGCCATTTGAGATTGTCCTTCTGTCAAGTGGTACAAGAGGCAGGTGTGGTTCTGCAGAGAGAAAGAGATTTCAAAACAAGGTGTGTCGATTTTACTGAGCAATCAGATCGTAATTTCTTGATGGAAAAAAAAAAAAAGACATGACTGGGATTTTTAAAATTATATTTGTGGTGCTTATGGGAACCACATTACTGTACTCCCCTTCACTTTCCCCTTTCCCCCACCCTTTAAATTTTAAGATCTTTTTATTTTTTTTCAAACACAATAATTTCTGCTGTTTTTCTGCGAAGCAAATACGACGTGAAGCAGATGCTTTATGTTACAGTCACCCACGTGTTAGGATAAGCTTGATTAATGGTGGGACTGCGGGACCGCAAATCCAGTGTGGGGACTCAGCTCCCATGTGCTGCAACAGAAGTCCCCTAAAGGTGTACATAGAAACTTAAAAAAAAAAAAACTGAATTAGTTTATGTGTAAAGGTTAAGATGTGGTAGGTATTATGATTCAAATCAATTTACACCGACCTCTGAAATGCTCACAAAGTTCCTTAGAGTTGATTAAAGTTGGATTAAGCCTTTTATACAGATCATTGCAGCTGTTTGAAAAAAAAAAGAATACATTGCTGTGAGGTTTTAAATCTGCAGGCATCACTGCAACACATTTATTTCATGAGAAGATGTGACATATAAGCACAATGCTGTATTCTTTGGCATGTCTCAAATAGTTGGTCTTGTTTTCCAACAGATATTACGTGCAATTAGCTTCATGCTTCAAACTGTCTGCGTTGTTTGCGCTCAGGGTAATTCTTTCTGTCTTCAAGAGCTTCAAAGCTGTTTCAGTGTTACCGTTTCGAGGCCCGAATGAGAAATTAATACCTCCTCGCAGTCCCATCTATTGGTATCATGCTCACGTCTGAGCGGAGAGATTAAGGGCAGCTCAAGTTGGGATTGGTGAGAGTTTCTGAACCTCTGCTGTCCCCCAGGGAGGACTCTTTCATCCTCAAAAGCAACTAAAGCTCTGGCACAGACATATATTTATATATATATATATATTTGTGTGAGTGTGTGTAGGTGTGTTTGTGTTTTCACAGGGGGAGCAGAGGTGACTCAGGATTTAATAAATTGTTGATTTATTAACAAATCCCAGTAAAACAACAGTCACTCAATGTGTAATTTATAATTACAACGATCTGAGATCTGAGGGGAGAAAATGTAGACATCCTGAACTAACAGCTGGACTCTGTTGCTTGTGATGACAGTAAACTCGTCTCTTAGAGACATCTCTCGATATGATCTGAACAACAAGGCATTTACATCATCCGTAAAGTCAATGTACAGGCTGCACAATTAAATAGAGAGGAAGCGGGGATTGATTAAGCCTGATAAGGCCCATGTGAAAACTGATCATTATGACCTTCTCAGAGCTGAGCGCCACCTGTGTCTGCGTGTCAAAGAATAAAATGATCTCATATGATCAGTTGCACTACCTAATAGAAAATTAATCACTTTACTTTCATCACTTACATCATCTGTATTTAGTCATATCCTGACATTACAGGGATAAAATTTATGATCTGTTAATGGAGACTTTGACCTTTTTCTGTTTTCTATTTGTTACTGTAATATCAAAAGTTACTTTGTTTATGTAGCTAATACGTGAGATCATATTGTTTATTGCTATAAATGTCAAATCTGTGTGAAAGAGGGAAGAAAACTGAACTTAGAGTATTTGAACATTTGATTTAAACATTGACTTTGGTGTACAAACTCTTTTCTGTCTTTCTGGGCCTATTTAATATAAAAATTATTTTATGTAAAAGGGATACATACATATCTAGTCTTAATTTGGGATGAGTTGTGTGTCACGACTAGGGCAGCAGTCGTGTGGAAATTGTGGTTTCCTGTGTTTCCAGGATCATGACATTGTGATACTTAGAGGAGGCATACAACTAAACTTAAAAGTTAACATGACTACGTTGAGGATGTTTATTTTTTTCCACACACGTGCATATTTGCATCAGCATTTTAAAAGGAAAGATAGTCACTTTTACATTTGCCCGTGCTCAACAAGAACATGGAGCTGCACAGCAGAAATGCTGCAGCTGGGAGGGATTCTGTATCTGGCAGTAAGCTGTCACCCGGCTATAAGCGCCAGGAGAAAAGTAAGCTTGGAATAAGTGAGAGCTGTGCTGCAGTATATTCACCTCTGTGAATATAGAAAGTATTGCAGTGCAGAGAGTTACATAACAGATGTGAGAATGACAGTCTTGTTGAACTTCTCAAACCTATACATGAATTTGGAGATTAGTAATATTTTTTAAAGCACTTTGATAAGATGTTGTCAAATACTTTGATTTTTAGCTCCCCTCCCTTTGAGATAACTTTCATCTGATTGGTTGTCCCTCTTGGAAGATTTAAATTGCAGGTGGGGCATCTGCACCTGACATCACAAAATTACCACTGCCACTGTTTACCCTCATTCAGAGCTTAGTCTTATCCACTGGCTCACTGGGTTTACTTGTACATTACATTCATGAACCTACATGAACTCCATATCTGAAACTCTGTTAATGGTAATATTAGCAACCATCACTGAAGTATAAAGAATATTAGGTTTCCTTTTAATGTTAATCTACTTCACTGCAAGACTCATAAAATCTCAAAACACGCTATACCTTTAACGTCTATTCGTGAGGGACTGAAGTCGTTTAGAGACCTTTTTTCTCTTTAGTAGAATTGGCCATTGACATTCAGTAGCATCTTTCACAGTTTTCAGGCTGCTTCTTTTTATCCTGTATTATGTAATTTTCCTGCCAGGTTGCGCTTCCAAAAGGCTAGACAGTTGTCTGGTTTCATTTTCAAACCTGTAATGGAAAAGTTAACATCCTGAAATATTCCAGGGCATCAGGACAGAGTTAAATTCCTGCTTGTGGAGAAGAAATTCTGCACACGGAAAGGAAAATCTGTAATTGCACGCATGTGCTACATTAAGTCAATATAATTCAGCCCAAAGCCTGAGAAATTGGAGATACGGTGTGTATTTATCCCAAACCACAGCATCCCTGTGGGTATTTGGACTGAACTCATTAACAGTTTGAGCCTTGCATTTCTCTCTCTATAGCACTGCAGATAATACATGAATGCTTTAGCTGCCCTCACCAGATAACATGTGACACTTAGGCTTGTTGCCTTTACCTTTTGTTTTATGGTTTGAGCTACATCTTGCAGCCAGGGGAAGCAGACATGACCCATTTTATATGACAGCCTTGGCTCCTTCTATCTGAGCTTAGGGCAGGGCTACACAGCTCTCAGCATCTCTGCTACGAAGCCGACAAGTCAAGTTGCCATCACACATTTCTCACCTCTGGTTGCTTGGATTAGCACATCAGCGTCACTGCATTTAGAGGCAAAAGGCTTTTTGAGATATAAGACAGTGCAGTCAAAAGGTATAAGGCAGAGGTGTGCCTGACCCTGGATTTGAATGTAAAAATGTCTGTAAATTAAAGTGGCTGCTCCAGTGAGACAAAGACACAAAACAGCCAATTCAACAAAGGAGCGGTTGAAGAAGAAGCACATTAAGGTCATGGAGTGGCCTAGCCAATCTCCAGACTTCAATCCTTCAAGTTGTTGAGCAGCAGCCAAGAAACCTGAAGGGGTTTCTGTGAAGAGAAGTGGGCCAAAATCCACCCTGAAATGTTTGCAAACTGACCATCTTCAAGAAATGTCTTACCAGCAACAAGGGCTTGTCCAAAAATCAGAGCTTGTTGTCTTCTTTGCAGGAAGAAGACAACAAATATGTTTTCCCCTCACTGTAGTCTTTGAGCAACTTAGTAGGGGCTAGAGTGAGAAGAGCATGCACATGCAAAAAAAAAAAAGGTTGTTCTTCCACCAGCCTTTAAATTAAAATATAAATAATAATAATAAAAAAAAGTCTGAAGCTAGTTTTGATGTGGAGCAAATTCTTCTCTTTCTGGATTCTGACTGATCTCATGTTTCTCTTCCAAGACCACTGAGTGCCTGAAACAAGTGAAAAAAGATGAGATGGTTGCAAAACAGCAGGACATTTTCACAGAAAAGAAAATGACAACAACCTCAGTGTTGGACTGAGTTCAGCCACTAATTAAGGGTTATGCAAACAGTGCTGAACAAATACCGGACACTCACAGGAAGCTGAAATTGAAAACACTGTATAGCACTGATGTAATAACCAATACAAGAATTTTTTTTTAGCAGTTGCCAATTAACAGATAAAGCAACACTATTATTATTTGAAGCCGGTCTTTCCAATCTTAAGCTTATTTAACAACTTACAGTGTATTAAACTACTAAATAGACCATTATTACCACTGAGTTCCCTGCAATTTGTTGCTGGCAAGGCTTCAATGCCCCTTTTGTCTTAAAACAGCTGTTTAGCTGTATTTAAATTTTAAATTTAACTATAGTAAAGCTGTAGGGAGATGAAAGGTGATGAAATGCCCCACATAATCACAATTTTATTTTAAACACAAAAATATTTCACTCTGTAATTTTACTACTTTTACAAAGAATTGTGCTGCTCATTTCAAGGTAAAAATGAAGCAATGGTGGTCAGCAGCAAGCCTGCTGTTCCCTTGTGTGGCAATTATTACACAATCCTAGAGCAAAACCTGCAGGAGGCAGGACCCGCTGACCCTGGCACATGTGCCTCAGGGGCGAGAGGGAGTGCGCGGTTGTTGGCGAGGTCTCAGGTGGGGGAGGTTGGCAGAGAAGCCCTAAGTGGGTTTTAGCCTTCAGGCTTGGCTGCACCAGTGGTCAAAGGGATTACACACTGATCTATACCTTGTGAAGAGCAGAGGGCTTATTAACACCACCACAAGGTTAAAAAGCTCTGGTTAATCTGTGCAAGTGTGGTAACTCATAAGGTGCTTCCTGTCAATGGCAGAGGTGACGGCAAAAGATAAAGGGGATAAGCTTTAGTAGAGAGTGGTGGTTATTATCAGGTAATTAACTACCGGCGTTTGTGGTTTTTGGATTTGTAAATATAAAACATCATCTGAGCACAACATAGCACTTTCTTCATTTTTGCCGATGTCAGCAACACAAATCTTATGTACTTTACTAATATTTTTGTGTTAAATAATGTTGTAATGAAAAGAATTATGTTTTAAAGAGCTCAACGAGCTCAAAGAAAGAGCTCAAAGCCCAAGAAAGTGTTAAAAAAAAATCCTAATATAATACTTTACATGAATATGCAAAGCTTGGAGATGATCCAATAGAAACTAAAGCTAATCAGTCGGGACCAGTGTTGGTCAAGTTATTTAAAAATAGTAATTAGTTACTAGTTACTTGTTACTATTTACAAGAAAGTAATCCTGTTTTTTACTGATTGCTTATTTCAAAAGTAATTAGTTACTTTATTACTTCGTTACTTTTGCTTGCTTGCTACCTGCTTGCTCAGATTAGAAGTTAAATTTTTCACTGCAGAAAGAAGTTTTCTTCCCATGCAGAGTTGACAGCAGGCGCTGATGTTTTTTTCACTTTTGAGGGAATCAAATTCAAAGTAATGTCAGTACTTCCAGGCTTTAAACACTGCATGATCCTACTCTCTCCCACACTCCATATTATCCATTGTTGATCTACACACGTCTGTTGCCGCCACGGATGTCGCACGTTCGTACGTCATTGTCATGAGACACTCTCACAAACAAAGTAACGGTTTAGTAGCGCAGTAAGGCAGGGTGCTTAGAGAAAAAGTAACAATAATCTAATTACTTTTTTGCACTAGTAATACCTTACTTTACTCATTACTCATTACACATTACTGTCAATTCTGGTTGTGACCCTGACCGTCGTCCTATGACCTGGAATCATTACATGCTTAGATAGTGTATTTTAATATCTGTACCCAATTGGCTGAAATCTTAGGTTCCTATGAGTTGTATAAACTTCCAATTTCAAAATATATTCATGAAGTGTGTGATATTGCAAAACAACAACAACTGCTAACAAACAGACAGACAGAGAGACAAACGAAGCTGATTACATACTTCTTCCCTTCAGGGGGGAGAATAAGCAGCTATTATAAAATTGTAGCAGCTAGTGTGATGGCAAAAAATGTATCACCACAACTTGGTTTTGTCCATTTCAGCATCCACACTACACTGTACTCTGTTTTACAATACTTTTTGTAACTTTTATAAACACAGCTTTCCCAGTTTGTTTGAGCAGAGTTCATGGGACTTTTCACTAGCCTAATGCTAGCGGTAATGGTGGTTGGTAAAATGTTAATTACATTTTATAAATTGATAAAGAAAACAGTTTTAATTTTTACCATTTTTACCACAAAGTAGTTTTGTATATTCAAGCACATTTGTTCCTTATTCCCCACATTGCAAAGCTATGACATCACAACAACATGACTGGTCAATTGCAATGTTGATCCTTGCTCAACATTATTGTGATAATGGAGGCAGAACGCCAACACTAGACACACCGCACTTACACAGGTTTACACTGAGATATTCATTGAAGGATATTAATCTAAAGATTCTGAAACGTAACAGTCAACAGTAGCTTTATTTTCTTCTCTATTTTCTCCTTTAATGTGAACACATTTGCATTTTTTTAATGGAGCTCATATGAAATTTTTATAGGATGCTGAAAAATATGCCCATAAAAGTAATTTTGAAACACTGAAAAAAATTGCAAACATGCATGTTAGATGACCGAAAAGACCCTTTAGGACCGTAAGTTCCCATGGGAACCCATCACTAAAGAGGCTGCGATTTATTTTTTAACATCTGTCATCTTTTTGTAGCAGTCGGTTTTAAATGTTCCGTAGAAAAAGTCGCGCTTCTGCCCTGTCTTTACCAGTCTGATGCATCATTTGTCTTCTGGCAGCTGCTAGGAAAGGCAAAGAATAAACACTGCAGTTAGAGAGATAATGTGATCAAACCGTGGAAGGAAATGAGAGAAAGCGGAGCGAGAGTGTTATTTTGGGCTCTGAAAGAAAGCTCAAAAAAATCCAACATAAAAATTTAAACCTTAGCAGGAAATGAGATGTTTTCCCTCCACTTCCCATCATACTGTTTGCATCTGGTAAGACATGAGAGGCTATGGAAAAGCAAAGACAGGGGATTTGTTGATAAGTAAAACACTACAGACAACACTGGAAACTCATGCTGTGGACATGGGGAATTGGTCTTGCTCTCAAATTAGTGTACATAAGCACTTAAGATGCATGAGGATTTATTTGTGATTGGGAAAGCAAAAGAAAGATCCAATGAATAAAAAAGAAAGCATGAAAGAGAGCGACAGAAAGAAGAAGGCAAAGAGCTAAAGAAAAAAGAAGTAGATGATCTAGCAGTAATATCATCAGTCAACTTTAAATTGGTAGAATTTTTCCACAGATATAAAAATATGATCACCTTAAAAAGTCTTTGTGGTATAGTTCCTGTTACAGGAAATCTCTCTAGGACTTGCCACTGATACACACAGAGTTACAAAGTGAAAAATCGTATCAGCCTCGCTGTCGTGGCTGATAAACAGAGGGAACGCTGGAAGAAAGCCCCGCTGTTCTTCAGCTTGGCAAAGGCTGTGGACGGCAGCCCGCGGGGATCTGTGACGGCTTTGGCTACCTTTGATATGGTGATTAACATTTGCCTCTGAGAAACCGAGGTGGCTGGTGAATTCAAATCAGACGAACGGTGCTTTTTTAGGATCACAAAATAGCCCAAACTATCAAACAAATGATTAGAAATCAACACACAAATACATCACAGTGTGAGAATTTATGTGAGATTTTTATGTTTTTGTTTTTTTTTTCTTCTTAAATGTAGTCTTGGATAATGCTTTGGCAGCTTTGATCAGTTCCAGGCTTTGGAGTGGGATCACTTAGCTAATTAGGATGCTGAAATGAAAAATGCAGCTGGCTGTATGGAGAAGAAGTTCAACTGTGGGAAATCAGAGTCAGAGAACAATAAAGCAATGTTTTTATTTAAGTCTTGAGTGAGAAACTAGCCACCAGTTACAGTCTGAAATTTTGTTAAGTTCAATGAAATAATGGATTAAAGGTTATCGTTGAACTGGTTGCTGAGTTTCTAGTCTTTGTGCTAAACTGCATACCTCCCTGCTTGACTCTGTTAAACCCGTAGATGCCAGCGATGGTGTTAAAACTAAAAAAAAGGCTGTAATTCTAAATTCTTCTGTCATTTTTTAATATGTGAAATCTCATTAAATAAATTAACATGTACAATGTAAAATAACCCCTTCAATGGATTCATATCCAGATAGAGAAGCACATTTCCTAAAATATCATAGAGTTCATATAACAGAACAGCTCTAGTAACAGTAGATCGCTGAAATGAATCACAAGGGCAGTTTATGAGTCCCACACCATCTAAATGACATATGCTGACCTTTTTGGGGGGTTTTTCCTCTCAGGTAGCAAATGTGAAGCCAGTGGAAGTCGGCCAGGATTGGCTGTAGTGTGTTACATGCATCAAGTGTTTGTAAGCAGGTTTGCTTGTTGTTCTACGTGTGACCAAATAAAAGTGTGTATAAGTTGTTCAGTCAGGTTATTGGTGAATACTCCCACTGAACTTCGCAAAATTTCTAACCAGTGCATGGCTAGACTGAAGGTACATTAATGCTGACAGGCAAAACTAAAATAGGTGAATGTGGGGTTGCATCCACTCTTAAAACTTTGTCCTACAAATTGCAGCTATATTGATATTTTAAATATACAGTAAAACAGCTCCCATTTAGAATAAAACGCATGATAATACAGGACAAGTTTTAGGGTGTGCTACCTTGTCAGCAGTGTCTGAGCTCATAGCATTCTTTGGTTTCTCATAATGCGTATGAGGTTTATGCGGTTTAAAAAGCAAAACAAGATGGCGGAGGCCAAAACACTGAATTTGAGTCCACACACCAACCATCTTTTACATCCAGTCTGTGAGCAAAGGTCACTTCTGACTTTACGGTTCAGTGAAGCAGCTATAATTATGACTAAAAAAACTTAGTGCTGATGCTCACGTGCATTACATTTAAACAGCCCATTTGGGAGATGAGCACATTGCACAACCTGAAACAGTGTAAAAGTGCAACGTGAATATATATCTTCTAGATAACTCATGCCTTTTTGCCCCTCTCTTCCCAGAGCCTCGCCACCTGGGAGTCAGAGAACAAAATTCACTGTCAGCAGACTCTGGTGGATGGTGACGGCCCCAAGACCTTCTGGACCCGAGAGCTGAATGGAGATGAGCTCACACTGGTGAGCGCACACTAATAAGTCATCTTCTCACTGAAAGCCTCTTAATACATGACCGCTGTTGCTTAGAAAGAAACAAACAAACAACTTTACCAGCACAAAAGCGGAAAAGACAAAGCTAAATGAAGAGAAAGACAAAGAATTAATGTTCGCCTAAAATAGATCTTTTACACAGATTGAGAGCAGGATCTGTACTGTTTGTCTGTATCACGGCTTGTTCTCATGGGGACCTAGAAGAGATTAGATGCATTAAGATGTGCCTTTTGAGCAGCTAGTGTACTCCGTTTGAGAAATGGTTAATAAAACTCAGGCAGTGAGTGTATGAAGTAACCCTGGAGATTCATCCATAAAGGAAATGAGAGAGGCAGTTTCCCAAGGAGGCAAGCTTTCACCCACCCCACAGAGAGACGTGAAAAGAGAACAAGAGGGGCTGCTACGCTGACATTGCAGTAATACCCCCCGTATTTATCCAGATTAATACGGGCAGGAGTCAATGGGTCTAAAGCCCCTCAAATGACATGAAGGGAAGCAGAGCAACGCATCAGACTAGCAGTTCTCAGGGACTCAGCGGCTTTCTCTTCTCAATGTTCAGTGCTCCCACACTCAGCTCTGTTGTTCCAAAAATGCAAAAGTTTGAAACAATAAAGAAGGTTTAGATGCTGAAAATAAGTCATCAGAGAATGTTTGTAATGTTTACAGGCCAGAACTAAGCAAGAATGGAGAACAGCTGAAATCAAATCCTCAGTGCCTAAATAGCATTTTGCTCAAAGCTCCTCGTTGTTCAAACTGACAAGCTGAGGAGGCTGAACATATGAATTCTTCTCGAGGCGATAAAAGCAAAATGTGTTACAGCTCTTGTCCCTCTGGTGGCCCTGCTGCCTTGGAGGAGCTGAAGCATTCCCACACTTATGGAGAGTGATCCTGCTGAACTGTGACAGGAGCTCAGTCTCTGTGCTTCTCAGCTCTCCTCACTGTTCTTATCCATGTACGTCGCTACACAGTCAAAGAAGCTTAAAGCCACATTTGTCCTTGCTACTGTAGAGTTTAAAGACAGGTAAATGGCATGCATGTAATTTAAAACTGTCCATCCATGATAACATTGCCTTTCCATTAATCTCTGGGTTGCAAAGGGGCTTGCAGAGGTAGCAGCACTTGTGCACAAGCTGAAGCTGCTTAAAAAGCATGGGAGATGGGACAGGATAGGACTCATGGAAGGCTGTCAGCTGAGAAATCATCTGATCTGCTAAGATGATGTCTAACCTTGACTCAATAGTCTTTCTGTTTCACAGATTACTAAAATGACTTTAGAGAGGCAAACATAATTGCTGCCTGGATTATATTCAGAGCCATCTGTGGATAGGTTTAGGTAATTAAGGCACTTTACTCTGATAGGTACAGTGCCTTAGTGATAAGTCTCACTATCTCTGGCTCCCTTGGTTTGCATTTCATCTCATTGGACAGCTCATACGAGTTCCTAAGCAGGATTACCAAATGTTAAACTTCTTTTAAAAATTAAGAAAACCTCTCCAGATGTTTTATCTCCCTAATTTGTTATGAAATTGCAAAGACCCAATGCAAGACAGGAGGGAAATACTGGAAACACTGGGAAAATAAGACTATAATACTGGGGCGATTGTGGCTCAAAGAGTTGGCAGTTTGCCCCGGCAGTCTCAGTCGTTGTGTCCTTGGGCAAGACACTTCACCCGTTTTCTACTGGTGGTGGTCAGAGGGCCCAGTGGCGCCAGTGTCCAGACGCCTCACCTCTGTCAATGCACCCCAGGGCAGCTACAATCTAGCTTGCCATCACCAGGGTGTGAATGGGTGGATGACTGAGCGCTATACAAATACAGGCCGTTTTCACCATTTATCAGTAACACAATACAAAAAATTCAACAAACAGAAACACAGCACACACTAAACAAGCAGGTTAACGTGGTTTATGTTCTTTTAAACTCTTTGAAGCAGAAAGACGACACTCTTGATTGCTTTATTTCAAAATCACCAGGGTAATGAACAAAGACACGATTTAGTAATTGTTCAGCACATCATAAAGTACCATTATGAGAGCGAGAGAGCCATGAGTCATCTACACATCCAGATGCTTTTCTGTCAGATCAGGAGCTGCAAAATCTAAAAGAAATATGGTATGAATCTGATTTGAAAAAGACTCCAGACACAGAGACAAACTAACAATAGCAGAGCTACAGCTCCTGACTGAAAGGAAGACTAGAGATCATACAGCATGGTCTGAGTGTGGCACATAACTAGGGCACATTTCCATACGATTTGCATGATCCGTTTAATTGGTTTAAGTCTGAAAATACTTGAGGGATAAAGTTGTTGTGTGGACATCTTTTTGCAGCTGCATCATCTTGAAATGAAATCAGAGAACAGAAGGCTGGGCTCGAGCCCGTGCATAAATCAGTCATTCAGAAGTTTCCTTTGGTTTCATCATCGGCAGCGTGAGGTAGACCCAGACTGATGAGCATAAATGTGACACTGATGTAGTGGCACATACTTCACTGTTAAAAGGATTTCCTCCACATGTGATGATTAAGTTTTCTTCTTCAGCCCCCATAATCATATTCTCTTGACACTATCCTAAACAAAAAAGCAGATTGTGGTTTGGTTCAGAATTCAAAACAAGAATACTTTATAAGGAGAACGTAAGTAGATTTGAAAGTATCATTTAATCACTTTGATTAATGACTAAATGGCCAAAAATAAAATGGGAAACCTATTCATATGAGCCTAAAACCACTATAACACACGTGTCGCAGCCCTGAACATTTCTAAAAGTCATTCGAGGAGTGTGCATGCATTTTTAATCTGCCAGCTCTCTAGTTTAAAATCTATACAATGGAATGAGCCAAGTGGGTGCGTGTCATGTGCACTGTTACCTGCACAGTCTGTGGTGACAAGATGTGTGCTAAATTAGAGGACGAAAAGCTCTGAACAATGTCTGAATGTGAACAGTAATCCTCCTCAAATAATCAGACCCCATCTTATCTTTCAGACTTCATAGTACCATATCACCCCACTAGAGCACTTCACTTTCAGACTGCTGGTTAGTCAGTTATGGTGCAATAGGCCTCGGCTGCTGGGTGCTTCCCATGACGCATTGTGCGTTTATACAGCACTTTGCATTTATTATTAGGCATTATTAATCTCTGACTCTCTTCCATGGTGTGTCTTTGTCACCTCAGTGTGCTTATAATAGAGGCACATACTTTCAGAAAGTATGTGTGCACTTATTTGTGCAATCAAAAACTGAAAAAGTCCAAATGCCTTATGACTTTTACGCAGCTTTGTTGAAGTTTCACAATGTGAACATTATAAGCGATAATCACTATCATATGGATGAAATTATCTTTTTGTCCCCTTCAGATTTTTGGGGCCGATGACGTAGTGTGCACAAGGATTTATGTCCGGGAGTGAAGCACTTCGACCTTCATCAGACCGAGGCAGACGCCCATTTGGGCCACAGCTCATTTAAACCCAACAACACATCATGCTAACATGCTAACACATTTGCGACGTATCCTGTATTATCTTTCAGCATCAGCCTGCTTAGTATCCTATAGCAATGTCTCTGTAATCTGGTTATTAATATTGAATATTGTGTCAACAGTACAGTAGCTGGGTATCCATACGTACAATCCTGGTGTCGGCTCTTTAAGTAGGAGTTAGTTGTCAGTTGCATCGATTAAGTGTTCATGTTCAATGAGAACATACAATAAAAAATGGAAGCAAATAGTCTCTGGACTCATTTCTTGATTACAATAATTTCAAGTGAAGATGCTCCTGGGCCCCCAGGCTCTCTACCAGACAGTTCAGGAGGAGAATATTTATTTTTTTACCCTTTTCTTTACCTCTCTTCCTTCTGACATAATGTTTTTCAGTAGATCAGCAGTTCACAGCCTCAGACATCTTAAGTGACTTTATAGTCCATGACCCACATAATTAGAGAGAGAACCCCAGTGATCCCTAAGGAACACCTTGTCAACAGTGGTGAGGAAGAAATCCTTTTCACCAGGAAGAAACCTCCATGAAGATGTAGCTATGTAATACTGGCATATAAATAAATATATTGTGAGTGAAAAAGGGCAGTGGAGAAGAGGCACTCAGTGCGTCATGGGAAGTTTTGTCTTCCAGCCTATAGAGTTTTGTGCAGATAGGATTTTTCTCCTTATAAAATATAATATGGGCTTAAAATCCCATTGGGCAAACTCAACTGGGTGCTGACAGCTGCAGAGTAGCTACCAGATGGAGCACAATGTCACATTATTTTGCACAAAAGATACTGTAAATATTCATGATATCATGCTTTTAGTCCCTGGCATATAAACCAACCTTGTCAGATACGAATAACAAATGTTGACAGTAAAACAGGCGATAGAAGGCATTTTTGGAGTGAAGTGCCAAGAAAACTCAAACACTTCTAAAAACTCAGTGGCTTTTTTTTTTTATTAAAGAGATGCAGAAAACACGACATCCCATCATACCCCAGCCTTCCTCTCCTCACTCCTGCTTCTCATCATTAGCGCCGGCGCTTAGCAGAAACTCCAGAGAGACGCGTCTTTGTGTCTGATGCAGCGCTGAGGCAACGAGATTAAAGACCGAGCTGGGCGACAAGATAAGACCAGACAGACTGGAGCAAAGGCTTCCAAGCAAGGCGCTGTCACTCCACCTTCACTTGTGACACAGCTACACATTTAAAAGAGTCAACGGTTCACAGAGACAAGCAGCATGCAAGGGGTTTTAAATCAGATGAAAGATGAGGACCTTTGTAAGGTTTTTGAAAATGCATTGAGGGTGTTAAAGAGAAATAGATGAGGTAGAAATGAAGAAAAATTGTTTTTTAATGTGACTGCCCCCCCCCCCCCCCCCCCCCCCGTGGAAGAGAATG
>VUQR01003377.1:61257-75654 GCA_015108515.1 Hemichromis elongatus
GACGATTAGAAAAAAAAAAAAAAAAAAAAGTAAAGTAAACCTTTACACTTGTCAAGTACTGAAAATGATCATAGTAAGTAAGAAAGAAAGAAAATGACCTCATCATAGATGCTTTCGATTTCATTAAGCAAGGACTTCGATCGAAGCACTTTGGTGTCATTCTGTTTGAAGTTGATGCCTTGATGGTCGAGAGACTTAAGGTAATACTTCTCGTTCTGCTCCCTCCAGATCTTGTTGAAGCCTCGCTGGGCTTCCCGCCACTCTTCCTCTTTTGTCTTTAACCTGTTTGAAAAGAAAAGCAAGGTAAGAACTCTAAATCTAAACGACAATTTAAACAAGCTGCATCTTTCAGGGCATGACACAGAGACAGAGGCCAGATCATTCTGTTACTCTGAATCCAACTTGATATTTGTGCGTCTTTCCTTGTGTGGATTATTGTGTTATTAAATTGTAGGTGACACCCTCATACAGACCACTGAAAGAAGCTGGTGTACACGCATGAACATTTGCATGTACAAAGATCTTGTTATTCAAACAGAATTCATAATAAATTAGTTTAACGTTACTTTAATGTTCTAACCTCCACAGAGACCAAGCAATTGTGAAGAGTTAAAGATGTACAGTAAATGATTCAGCCCTTGATTCAAGCTGTACCTTTTCAAAACGATGGGGACAGAAACAGCAGGGTTTTTCTTTAAGCCGTCAATGATGTCGGGCGCTTTGTCTCCGTATATCCTCTGGATGGCCTTGCGGTGAATGACCTCTGAGGAGCCACCCAGCATGTTGTCTAAGCGGAATTTGGCCTGTTCCTCCGCAGACATGCGAGACAGCTTCCGCTGCACTGTCTCCAAGACTCTGATGGTAGCCAAGTTGGTCTCTAGTACAACATCCAGCTGTTTGAGGAGAAAAGAGATGTTTCAGTATAGCAGGTTGGTCATTATTACAATTTGATTTCAAAATTGGCAAAATTTCTGGAAAGGCAAAATAGCATCTATCACAACCCCCACTTCAGGGATATCATCTTCTTGCTATCATTAAAAAAAAAAGTTACACATTCCGGCTCACCTCAAAACGTTCATCTTCACACCTGTAGATGTGCTCCTCATACTGAGTTTTCTTGGAGCTGACAAAAGTGGAGTCTTCAGACCAAGAGGGGAAGGAGACCCACGTGTCATTTAAGACCTGGACACAGCAGGGAAAAAACAAATTGGTCACACTCAAGTTGAACAATTATTCATATACAATATTCTAATATCACTCTATAAAGTATTAAAAAGAATAGTGTTTTTTCTTATTTTCTGACAATGTTGCATATCATATTCATACACGTTATATCAACCAAGGCCAGAATTTTCAGGCTAAACTGCTGTTTTTCCTCCTTTTGGCACTGTACAGCATCAATCAGAGCAGAATAAAGAGCTCTAATGCACACAGCCCTGGCTGTGAGTACAGAAGCTCATCCCACCTACAGTAAAAATCCTCCGTTTCCAAGTGCGAAGCAATCAACCAAGAAGAAATGATAAGCAAGCTACAACAGCTAGTTTCAGAAAAGATAAACAAGATAAATATAAATCAATGCTTAAAACAAAAAAAAGGGGCTAAAAATAAGTAGATGTAGTTTTAAACAAATTACGTATACACCAGTACCCACTACATTAAGTATTTCTTTACAGAAAGGACAACTGCTGTTAAAAGAAAAACATGGTAGCTTTATGAGCGCCTGGATGTCCATTCCTCTCTCACCTCTTTACAAAGTGGAGTTCTGCCTGTACACTTGGGCTGCTGGTAGCTTTTAGGCAGGGCTCTGTAACTGGAGCCTAGTCTCTTACAGGAAGCATAATCAATCTCCATGGCGATGCCCTCGGTTGCCCGCTCCTTGGGGTATGTTTCAATGTGGGACATTTCACGATACCCCAGGAAGTTTTTGAACCAGTTGAATAGCTCAGGGAATTTGCTGTTTAAAAGAAAGATATAAACAAACAACCAAAAAAATAAAATAAATAAATTTATAACATTTAGTGTAAAAGTTTCATTTTATGTTAAGTTACTCACCCTAAAAACGGCAGCACCAGCTGCACCAGTTCAGCTCTGGAAATCACCTCCTGGTTAAAGATGACCAGACATCGCAAGAAGTTTTCATAGGCCTCTGCACTTCGCAAGGCTTTGCGCACCTAAAACATAAAAATCTGCTTAAGTCTTGTTGCATAAGTCAAGTTTTGGAGAACAAAAATAACCACCAACAAATACCCTGTGTTCTTTGGATAGCAAATAAAATTTAGTTGCTCTGTGATTATGTTAAATATGTTTTAGACAGAAAAGTGCAGAGGAGGGATAGTGGATATAATGGAATAAAGGATGGAGAACATGGAGCTAACATGAACAGGAAGACCACAGAGAAGATTCATATTTGTCGTGAAGGAGGAGATGCTGAGGGTTCGTGTGATAAAAGAGGAAGCTAGGGACAGAGTGGGATGGAGGAAGATGATCCACTTTTTTTAAAATTTCCTTTTCCCCTTAAACTAAAAAAAACAAAAAAACTCACCTTCTCAAAGAACAGAGATTCTGTGCCAACTCCATGCTTGCTGGCCTCTGCCACTGAGGACTCTTTCAAGTTAAGTAACTTCGGCTTCTTCTGCAGCGTTCCCAAAACGGCATTCAAGACACAGGTACAATAATTTAAAAACTTGACATAAAACATGGAAATAAAACCAAATGGGGATCAGCAGTATGAGACTGCGTGTACCTTGACGGTGGGTGTGGCCCCTGGTGTGGGATGGCGACGGATCTGGCAGCCATTCTGATTGGGCCTCTGCTTGTTGTTGAGCTGAAGCTTTTTGGCAGTGCCACCGTGGTCGTTTCGTACAGACTCGGCCTTCTCAGCAGTGGTCTTATTTAATAGCTATGGAGGATACAAAACACTGATCAAGACAGGAGTGCATGAATATGACAGATCACAGACTACAGGAGGGACGGGGGGCATCATTCTAAGAGGCTGATTTTAATGAATAAACTTTACCTTTGTGTTTAAGGTGTCTTCAATGAATCTGAACTTATGAGTTGAATATTGTATATTAAATATATTGATTTTGCTCACCACTGAACTGTTAGCATCAGGAAGAAACTGCCCAAATTCAGAGAGCAGATCCTCCTGATTCTTGAAGAGTCTGGCCACCTGAGCATAAACCTCCTGTTCAGTCAGAGCTGGTGTGTAATTTCCTCCAGCCTCCTTGGCATTACGTTGCTCCTTCTGTGGGTGGAGGAACACAAACAAATTGAGTCATTAAAAGTCACTCTGTTGGGCTTATTTATATTTTTCCTGTCATATATATCATTACATTGGTAGATGTTAAAGAAGTCAAAAGTTTCGTTTTTCTCTGTCAGGCAGAAGTGTGGCCGCTTCTGTGTAGTCCGTAGCAGAAGCTAAACTCAAGGTCCAAACAGCAGTAGCTTTTCCATATATTTTGACACTGCCCCCAGTAAAAGTACACAGCTACAACTAAAACAGAGCTGGAAATCAGCAGCAAGTTCCTCTTTAAAAGCTACCCACTGACTAATTTTAATGTAAATTTTAAGCTGAGAAATGCTTCAGAGCTTTACTGTGGCTTTCATTTTGAGACACTGGCCTGATAAGTATGGAGGATCTCCAGGAAGGCTTTGTAAATGTCGGGCTGGCCCTGGAAGCGGTTTTTGATCTTGTTAACGTAGTTGATGGCGTGGTTGAATTCCACTGGCTGGTTGTTCTGCATGGGTGGGCCGGTTGGGGTTCCACTGAGTGGTGGGTGGAGCTGCATGGGTGGGGAGCGGGGAGAGGTGTAGGCAGGGATGGACGGATTGCTCTGGCTGCTTGGCGTTAACGCCTGGGGCTGAGGAGGCTGAAACAGGAAAGATTTTAATGCCTAAGATTTTATTTGTACGTGCTTCACAATAAAACAATTAAAAACCCCAAACAATATTCAACTTCTACTCCACATTTTATTCTCACCTTGCTGATCTTGGCGGGCGTAGGCTGTGTTAGAAGGGGTGGAGCGGTGGTGGTTGCAGACGAGGGAAGTGGAGGCTGATGTTGGGGAGTAGCTCCCGTTGTGGGGATATTCTGGACTGAAATGCCATGTGGGGTGATGTGGTGGATCTGACCCGGTGTTGTCACATTGACTAGGTCGTTGGTCTGGACCTCGATTTTGTAGCCTGGCGGCAGGAAAGTGTTGAAGCCCATGATGAGGTCGGGATGACCTTTGAAGAGTTGTGACACTCTGCTTATCACTCCAGGAGTGTCAATACTGGAAACGTAAAAGCAGAAAGAATTTAAAAATTCAGTTATACCTCGGGGGGGGGGAATCTGACTAAGTTTAAAACCTGGCAACATTTGAGGCACCAAGAGCAGTATGTACTCATAGGACTTTAAATTGCTCCGTAAAAATGCATCTCTGTAGCTGCTAACTGTAAAAGGCTTGCTGCATATCCCCAGTTGCTTGAGAAAAAATGCTAGCTCGTTTTTTTTGAGGGAGGGTAAATGAAGAACTGGTCAAAAACATCTAGGTCCACGGCGGTGTCGCGAATCATTTCGTCAACACAACACTTCCGTGTTGTTGTATACTTCGCTACGCGACAGAAGGACCTAGCGAAAGTGCAAACATAGCATAAAACAGGCTAACTCGAGCTAAACTCAGCTATCCTAAGCTAAGCTAAACAACGCAGCAGACTTTGAGGTATTTCACGCCTAAAACACAATGAGCTTCCGTTTGTGTGTTTGCGAAAGCTTTTGTTGCTATTATTCTACTTCACTGCAAACCTTTTCCAAACTCAAGTGACATGCCTGAAATGATCCGCTAACACCGCCGATGCTGCTCCCGCTAGCTCGCTGACTTTCCCTCTCAATTTGTTCGCTTACAGACGCAATTTATAAGCTAGAAGCGAGAATGTCGTTGATGTGGTTTAACACGTGTCGCGAAGCTTTATATTATAATTATGCTAATATAAGGCGCTGTCCTCATCTTGTTAAAAAATAATATAATAATTTTACTCCAGTGCTTTGGCAACGAGGAAAACGAAGAAAGTAACGGTCGTCGGTGAGGTTAGCATGTAGCACCCACCAATGACTATGAACCGAAAAAGAACTAATGTAAATAATTTACATAAATAACCCAATCCGTTTTTTACTGTATTTTACTCACTTTAATTGTACACTAATAAATACCGACAACTGCGTATGTTGTCTTACACGTAAGTAATATAATGACTACAACTTATTTATTTAAATCCGGCATCAGATTCAAGAAAAAAAAAAACTTGGATTATAACTTAACTGTCGTTAATATTTATTCTTCTGCTCCTGTAAATACCACGATAAAATTTAAATTTGCTCTACAAAGTCGGACAACAAAACTGTGGCCTCACCTTTGGGATTTGAACTCTTTCATTATGTCTAAAAAGTCGTTGTAGACCTGTGGCTGGTTGCCAAACTGCAGCTTCACTTGATCCAAGTAAGACAAAGCGTCTTCCACCTTAGGGAGGGAGAGAGAGAGGAAGGAAAGTCAGCTTTATCTACCGTGATTTTTTTTTTTTTTTGTAAAACACTGGTATCTGTATCAGCTATAAGCCAGCTTATTTTTAACTTAATTTCACAACTTACGCCTGATCTGGCGTAAAAGGCAAAATTTCTCTACTGCGGCACATTTTAAATGCAATGTAAGGCATAATGAACAATCACTGTAAATGGATCTTATTTGATTTTACGATCATGGTGCAAATTCAAATAAAAGCTGTGTTTAAGCGACCAAAAACCAACAAACTAAACAGCAATTGGCTTTAAAAAAAACCCAATTTCCAGAGAAGTTCTAATAATGTATCTTTGTTACTTTCCCCAAACCTCTTTACCATTTTCAACTGTTAAAGTGAAATTAGATTCACAAACCTTGAGCCTCTGGAACTGCTGCTGGCCCTGTGTGGAAGCCTGAGGCGCAGCCGTATGGCCGTGCCCTGACATCACAGAGGGCCCGTGGGACTGCACTGCCGGGCTGTGGTGGTGGGAGCCCCCATGGACAGCTGGGCTTGGAGTGTGCCCATGCCCGCCACTGTTCTGGGCCACCGTGGGAACCTGGGAAAGCAGAGAGGTTTTATTGAGAGTACAGAAGATAGTACCATGTAGAAATGCCACATGGTACTTAAATATTAGATTGAGTTTTATTCACAGATAGTGCCATATTACAACAACAGTCCCCTCTAGGCGATATAAAGTGAGACACATAGACAGAATGTATACAGCTGACAGGTGGGGAAGGCTGGAGCATGAGTTGTGGGTGCTGAGTGAGGAAAAGTTGCTATGTGCTTACTAAATTATAACTCCTCAAACAAAATGATTAAATAAATGTTGAGCAAGCCAACACAGCATACCTGATATCCTTGTGGGACGGAGTACTGGACGCCTGCTGTGGGCTGCATGTTGTCAGACACGGCCTCATACACAGCCGGAGCTGGAGCAGGGGCCAGGACACGATGCTGGAAAGCCTCCGCGTTGCCACCAAGGCGCCGCTGCGGGGACGCAAAAACCGTTTCCTGATCCTCCAGACGCCGCTTCATTGTGTACGCATACTCGGGAGAGCTGCGAGACCTGCAAATATACAGCGACATATGGAGCCCATTTGAAACTGGCAGACCTCTGAGAAGTTATCATAATCTATTACATCAGATTCACAATTTCATTCAAGAATTTGTGGGAACATATTATTTTACTTGTACTGTGAATTTATGGACACACACACACACAGTGCCAGAGAACCACTTTTCTTGTTTGGCTGTGGTAGAAAATGATTACATAACCGTCTTCACAGTATGTAGATTTATTAAAACGTCTGATGCTTTCAGCACCCAAAGAACCTCTGCACATTTGGAGAATTCTGCAAAAGTTCCCATGTGAGGATAGGGCACATATTTTGTATTTAGTGAATTCTTGTTGTGATTTTATTATGTGTTGGAGAAGCCTGGTTACTCATGTATGAATTTCCTTCTGGATTAATAAAATTCTATGAGGGTTTTTTTTTTCTTAATGTATGTATATTTTACAAATATCCCTGTCCATATTTTAGGCAGTATTTTTCAAGGGGGAGGAGATAATTCACCTTCTAGGAAGACCCCTGCGATCTGAACCTGTCAAAGGTGTTCACAACTCCAGCAGTTTACATAAAATACTGGCTAAAAAAAGGACTTGAATCACAAATAATATAGCTGATGCAGACTTCGCAGCTGGTCAAACACACATCCACACATGCAATAACAGAGAGTGCAATTCTATTTTTCTAACAACATATAGTATTTTTATTCTATTGCACAAAGTATCTTATTTATTTTATTCTTTTGTGTACAGTACCTTATTCGTATTTCTGTGTTTTTTCTTAATCTTTGCTACTGCAACTTTACACTGGCCACTTTTTGCTGTAACAAAACAAACTTCCTACGTGTGGGACTAATAAAGGTCATCTTATCTTTGCTACAAAATGTGTGTACTTTACTAGTTTAATCATGGGCAATTCACTACTTTGTAATACTCCCCAGTGTATTTGCACTTTATTTAGGTACTTGTATATTTTGCTACTTTCAGCTTCTACTTTAGTGTAATTTGGATGGAAATACTGAACTTTAATATTCGTTAGAGTTCTGGTTTCTTATTATTTTGCAGGTTTTCAAATGTATACATCATATTATTATAGCGTTACCTAAAATAATACGGCAGTATACAGGTAATTAAATCAGCTGCTACATTAAAGTAATAGCCACATTAATGAATCGATGAATGTGTTTTAATTATAGCCCCCCCTCCCCCCTTAGCTACACACAGGCATTACTGGTACACGTTTAGTTGAGCCAAAGTGTGTTGTTTATATTCTGTTATTTCTGGATACGTCGCTACAAAAAAACAGATTAAAATATCTCTATGGCAACTTTTGGCTTGTCGCGGATCCCCTCTGCCTTGTCTTATCTGTCCCGTGTCTCTACGTGTTACATGGTTGACAACGTTAGCATGAACTGAATGTGCGACTCGCGCTCTGAGCAGCCAATGAGACACACAGCCTACGTCACCGACAAACAGGTGCTGTGGGAACGTGGAAGTCCGTCAGCCATTCACAACTTCCTCAAGACGACGGCAACTCTCGGTCACTTGAAGGAATGGCGTACTTAAAAAAAGATAAAGGCGCTAAAGTCGGGCGGCTTATAAAATTCTACACGCGTGTGTCGAGCAAAAGTAACACAATGATAAACTCGAGTGCCCGTGCGCTGCTGCTACTTCTGACGCTTCCTCACTGCTCCCACCAGCAGCTGAGCTCCACCGTGCCAGCAAACGAGTCGTTCGCAAGGCCAAAAAAAGCCAGCCTGTGGCATTTACAGAAAGAAGCGCAGTGTATTAACCTTACAGTCCTCCCATATACAGACGCGGTTGTGTCTATTACACGCTAACATCCCCACAACCGCGGTTCTCCCGTCCCGTTTACAGGCCTAGCAACACAAGCAGCGACCTCGAGTTACGGCACGACGCTTTCCCCACGCCCGCCATTTAGAGCATGGCGCAGGAGTTCAACGCGTTTACACTCCATTTTCCAGCAGGTAAGACCCAAGAGCAACTCGCACGCAAGGCACCCCGCTGGACGGCCAGGTTAAAATAAATGTACACTGTTTATTTTAATTAACTTTGCTGGGAACTTGTTCTGTCAACGGGAGCTGTGGGTGTTAGCTAGCTGCTAGCTAATGTAAACAACATGAGTAGCCTGACACCGATCGCTGTCCTGGGCTAGGAGGGAAGCACATGCAGCCAAGCAATTAGCGATCTGGTGAGCTCTCGCTGAAACGGCGAATATTTTCTATCCATTTGCCACACTGATGGCTTAGATCGACTTATGAGTAAGCAGCATACAAAGAAGCATCGATCATCTACGTGATTTAGTTAAAACGTCTTCTGATCGGAGGCAGTTAGCTTGCCCCCGCTAGCTTGCTGAATGAATTCAGATGAACTCACCCGCTCTCTCCCAAATAGCAAGCAGAAGTTCGGTGATGATGGTACGATAATCCGTTGGCTTTTGGTGAACGGCTACACCACTGACTGGAGAAGACAGCAACTCAATGTATGTACGAAAAGCAACTAATCAATGGCGTATTACTTGAAATAAACAATTCAAGCTACAAAGTGAGAATCTCCCCTAGAAAGGAAAACAATCTCCGTTCGGTTAGCTGTGGGTGGGCGGGGTTTTCAGCCCTGGAGCTATTGGTCAGCCTGTTCGAAGGACCCGGACAAGGGCGGGGCGACGAATTGGGTTGTGAAGCGCGATAATGCCAGCACGGAGCGGAGAGGCTCAGCTGCGGTATAAATGGGGAAAACATAATAGCACCACGTTTAGAGACGAACCTAGAAAGCACAGCCTGTCCATTATTAAAGTATAACACGGTCACAGAGGTGTTAGATAAGGCGCCACATGGGTTTTTATCAAGAGGAATAAGCATGTTACTGAGCAGGGAAAAGTTTAAAGAGCCTTTGAGAGTTTTTTTTTCTCTTGCTTTGAAGATGAATTTGAACATTAATATTACCGGTGCGTTTTAAATAGCAAAGTAGCTCAACTGGTGATAACTTTGTATTGCTTAAATCCCGGACGTCAAACATAAGACGAGAAAAGCTCAGTAGGTAGAGTAGTTGCCCCATGATCGGAAGGTCGGGGGTTCGAATCCACTGACCGGCTACCCTGAGGTAACCCTGAGCAAGGTACCGTCCCTACACACTGCTCCCCAGTGCGCCTGCTTAGTGGCTGCCCATTGCTTCACAGAGTGAATGGGTCAAATGCAGAGAAGTAATTTCCCCACGGGGATCAATAAATTTTTATTATTATTATTATTAAGACCCAGAGACCAGAATTGGCCCAGCCAAGACTCTCATCCTGCCCACTGGCCAGCTTTGTGAAGGAATGCATAGATTTTGAACTTTTAAGTGTATTATCATAAGTTTTACAAGTTTTCCAACTATACCCCTTACCCCCAGTTCCAATACAACTATGCTATGTTCCGGTTTCTCCACTATAAACTATAACAATTCTGTGTTTCGTTTTTGTTTGGGTTCTATTACATTACATTGAGTCCATGGGGGTACAAATACATTTTCTGTGAATTTATGAAAACATATTTTATAATTACAGGACAGTCTGGGCAATGAACCTCCCAAGCCTTTTCTGTAGAACCTTTTCTGTAATTTTTTTTCACTAACCCGCCCAGTTATGATCAAGGTGTACAGTATGTAGTCCTCAGTGTAAAATGTAAGTGACACCACTGGTTCAAATTGTAAGTCTTGTTCTTTTAACCTCATAACATGTCCACATATATTTGATGTAGTTTACTACACAACTGGTTGATGTTCAATTAATAATAACTACTTAATAAATAAAGCACAAGTGTTATTATTATTAATATTTATTTGTTTTGTTGACTTAATTGATATATTCACAGAATGATTGGGGTCTCTGTGGTATGGCTCGTCCAAGATGAGTTTTAATTGAAGTTTAGCTCACAGCGCATGCAAGCATCAGCATCACATCATACCACATAGCATCTCTTCTACATGCAAGATAGTCTGCAACATTTGAATGTAAAATATAATGTTTAGATGCAGGGTTCCTTTGGTAGTATTGTGTAAGAATAGATTTACAGTTTAATATGTTTCAACTTCTCAAAAAATGTTTCAAGGAGTTGTTTTGCCAAATATAAAAAATAGGAATTTTGTGCTGCAGTGGCTGCCAATGTCCAGCAACTATGCATTTAAAAATGCTGTGTGGGTAGGAGCCACCATAATATAAACACAAATAAATAAATTTTGGAATTTTCGGTCTAACTTTCTGGCTTCTATTAGTTTTCTATTTCTATTAATTTTTGCATCTCTGTATTATTTTTTTTTGGTCTTCCCTGCTGTTTGCATAGCTGCATTTCCCCATTAACATTCATAAAGTAATCTATCCATCTACCCAACCAATAGATCTCGAAAAACGTAACTACTTCCTGGAGTTTTGCAACATGTGACTTTTGTGGGCGGGCGTATGACATTAAGGCTTGTGTCCCTCCCACAGATTAAGTAAGGGGATGGAGAGGTGCTGGGGGGGGGGAGGCACTGCAGCCAATCGCTGCACAGATCCCGCATTACAAATCCCCTAAAAAGGTGGAACTTCCGAAATAAACCCTCGCCCACGACAGGCGGAGCTGCAACAGCAGCCCGGGATTCCTCCTTCAAGCCCAGGCGGAGGATTCAGCTGCGACCGTCGGCTGCAACACACACACAGCTTCACAAAGCTTAGTTGGTTTCCTCCCTCCTTTATAATTACACCGTGCTCCACGAATGCTCCAAATCGAACACAGACACACAAAAAGCGTAACATTAAAGTGCTCCCCTTTAAGTTCCCGTCTGGATGAAACGTGGAGACAGCCCCAGCACCGAGGCGCACAGCTAGCAGAATCAGCCAGCCCCTCTGCACCGTGCACTCCGTCGACGCTGGCTGCGGACTGCACAAACAAAAGGGTTCGCGGCACTAAAACACATAGTGTCCGCTCACTCGCGGTTTGTTCTACGCGAGTACCGGCGGACAGAGAGGTTCAGTGGGGCCTCGGCGGTCAGCACGGCGCCTTTTACGGGCAGAAAGAGCCGATCCGGTCGCCCTTACTAAACAATGCCAAAGTCAAACGAAACGGGAACTACGACGAAGCTGTGTGGCAATACCGGAGCCACGCCATTCTCCGCCTTCCCCTCCTCTCCCTCTCTTGGGTCCCGCAGACAGGACCACCGTGCGTTTTGCAGCACCCATTCTTTGTTTACTTCACTAGTCGGGAGTAAAAATGTCTAACCTGTCTCACCACAACAACTACCCCCTCCCCTCCTCCCCCTGCCGATCCATTACACGCTCACTCAACGCTGCAGACAAAAATGCTTCGACTCGCAGACAGCGGGGATACCTCAGATGGTGTCCACACAGCCCCGGGAGGCTGTTTACTGGAAGACAATATGCCATCCCGCACATTTAAGCAGCCAACACCGTATGAAGCTGGCTATTCTGCTGCCGTTTACTCGCGAAACAAGAGCCTCGCAATTCATTTACGCGCACAAAATAATAATGTTTTTTTTTTTTTCCAAAAGCCACCACTAACGCCAAACCGCCCTCGGATCCTTCGAAACAATTACACGCTTCGTATCGCAGCGACACTCTTGATATTATTTAGTTTAAGCAGCCGTTACATACCCAGTAAAAAGACTCCTTACTCCGGATTCGTGTTTGTAACAAAATAGTTGGAGACGCCCCCCTCGCTGGCATTGGCGCAAACTGGAAGACACGTCACTTTGCGTTTGAATATGACCCGCTAAAAACCCAGGCAGCATCGCAGAGAAACAGCCTCCTCTCCAGCACTCGCAAAACCTGCAGCTCCGATGCTGGTGGAGGATTACCGGGGGGCGGTGGGGGTGTCGAGCTCATTTTACACCACGGGCCACACGAAGCTTCACCAGTGAAAGTCGCCTTTCTGTCATTCTGAAGATCTGGACTTAATCCCGGAGATACTTGAAGGCAGGAGAAAGAAGTGCAGCGTCAACAACACTCCTCGGGTTTTCTACATGTTAAAGAAATACTGCTTAAACTGTAAGAAATGAATGTGTGAAATTACATGAAAAGTTCTTTTTATTACGTGTATTTTGAGTGCAGTTGGGAAAATGTGTGTAAAGTTTTAACATTGACCAAGATATTGATCATCTTTTTAAAAGCTATTACCTCTGTTTGTTTTTTTTTAGCTATATGTTCAGTTGGGTGGGTAAAAATTAGGTGACTGCTTGAGTCACATGATTTTCCATATAGACTTAAAATCCAATTTATTAGATACACCTGTCTGGTATCTGTCAAATCTCTTATCAGTGAGTCATAGCAGCAGCTCAGTACATTTAGGGACAATGACGGGGCCAATTTAAGAAAACCAAGACATTGGAAGGATTTTACGTGCGAGTTGAAGAGAGTGAGGCATGCTGGTGTGCATGATGCAATGCGGCTCAAGTTATCTGCTTAAACTAGCCTGCAGGCTTTGCTCCAGTTAATGTACAGCAAGAGCTTTTTTTCTCAAGAAGCTGAGAGCAGTGAACGGGAACCAAAGCAATAAAGAGACGGGCCTTATGGGATTGACATAACAGCCACATACCATAAAAATGTGCCTTGTTGTGCAGCTTTAAAATCATTATTTAAAGCAACAAAAAAAAAAAACCCAAAAAACATTCATGCATACGATGTAAGACATCTTGTATTCCTAGTTTTACTTTAATATTTGTCATGTTTTTATTTATGTTACTCCATCAAGCACACGACGGTACCATATTCAGTGAAGAACAGTAAAAGTGCAGCTTTGAACATCAAGAAACACTGCCTGTACAAAGACACGGGTTGGCATAGGTTTTTTTATTTAATACAGTATAACTTTAATCACTAGTCATACGAATGATAAACAGGTTATAACAGAACAAATATAAAATTAATGTAGATAATTGTATAATCCTAGCTAATCGTATGAAAACAGCTGCTGAATAATAGAAAAATAAAATAGCGCACTTTTGTGTCCATCATTGAAAGGAAAAGTCTACAAAAAAAAAAAGTACACAAGGATGGCAGACAGAAAAAACAAACTTCACTACAAGCAAATTCAATATGAATTGTGTAGCAAAGAACACTCCCCCCTCCTTCCCCCCACCCTGCCCCAACGAATCAACATATAACAGTTTTTGTACGTGTACTCAATAATAATAATAATAATAATAATAATAATAATAATAATAATGGCAAGATACTGGGACCAAATCAAAGCACAGATTACATCCACAGTCTGGAGAACTGAAAGCAACAATAATAATGAAAATTATACGTAAGTGTCTGATGCTCACATGGCCCAGAAGGACTTCATAAGGTGTAGGCACAGATTTGTGCTTGGTTCAACTATTCTACTGTTGCCGTCTGGTTTTCCCAGTAAAAATCAGCTCGGTTTGTCCCAGTAAAGCACTATGTAGATTTGTATTTATTTTACAGTAAATGGTTTATATTTAAGCATGACTAAATTTACATTAACAATCAAGTTATCCCAGCATCATGTGTAGAGCTAAATAATTACTAAGTTTTTCCTCCTCCAATCCCGTTGCCATAACGACCAATCTCAGAGCATGTTGGGAACAGTTATTTGAAAGTGCTAAGACATGTTTTTGTTTAAAAAAAAAAGAAGAAAAAAAGTATTGCACTACTCATGAGGTCTTAACTGATGTACAGACGCATGCTTAAGTGGCATAGTAACTGCAGCATGGGCTGCTCTAAGCAAGTGTGTGTGTGTGTGTGTGTGTGTGTGTGTGGGGGGGGGGGCTGTGTG
>VUQR01003377.1:77739-88382 GCA_015108515.1 Hemichromis elongatus
CCCCCCCCCCCTCTCTCTGTATAATCTGTAAATCTTTTGTATGACTAGATCATTAAAATGGTGGTAAAAACTGACAGGAACAACACTTGTGTTCAACCCAGCTGCAGCGACAGCAGAAATGTCAGTTTGACATCAACTTTGTTAGGCACTGCATGGTGGGTATAAAACGTCCCAAAGCCCTAGAAGAAAGTTTTTAATCCCTGCATCTCACCTGTTCTCCCAATCCCTGCACTACAGTGGACCACCATTGGAGGTCCCAGTGGGTGGCCTGTCCACTGAGATCCCAGAGCCTTGACCATTTTTCTCTGTTGTCTCTTCACAGCTCCTAGGAAGTCAATCAGAGTCACTGCTGAGGTGGGGACGCCATAGTCGGGCCAGCTGAGGTACTGGAAATGACTCACTTGTCTCTGTTCACATGTCTGAATACACATAAATAAAATTTTACAGGTTATATGCTTTATGATAGAAAATATATATGACAGAAAATGCATTCTCCTTGTTGAGGACCATTCAACTGAACCAGCAAGTGGAGTACTGTGACATTTTGGGGAAAGCAAAGAACATGATGAGGAGATCAATGCCACTCTGATTGTCCTGTTTGTTACTGGTCCTTTTCAGGCAATGCCAGATTTTTTGGCCACAACATCAAGCAAAATGTTTCTCACCTCAGTGTTGTGCAGTTCAAGAGTGGTGTGGTTGTAGTGGGTGTGGCGGTCCACCCTCTGGTTCACTACGGCTATGTGGCCATAGACCTCCTGTCCACCTTCCTCCAGGGGCCAGTACTGCCCACACTTTCTCCGACTTCCTTCATCAGTCCTGCGCCAGAGGGTCGGGATGTATTTGACAAAATTAACACCGATTCAACTTATAAAAATCAAAACAGATACTTCTAGTTCATCAACTCAATCACCTGGTTGTCATGACAACAACAAGGACATTTTGTTCCCAGACCATCCTCCAGAAATCACCGTAGGTCCTTTCTAGTGGTCCTACACAATACAAACACCAAAGTCGAAGAGTTGAAAATTAGAGTGAATAAAATGAATAAATACAATTAAAATCTGATCTCAGCATAATGAGTCATAACCATTTAACTGCATGGAGTAGCTCCTTAATGCGATCCATTAACCCACAATAAAGACAAACATTATTCAGCTCATTATGTACGACTGCCAAATAATTTTGGTCTTAGCAGTGGTTTCTGAATCACTGAATTACAGCAGCACTGTCATGTCATGTCATCAGAAATCAGGATGACATGATCATTTCTGAAAATAAACAGATTAACCTTTATACAAATCAGTTTAGTGTCACTTTGGCTTTTTATGTGGTCTAATTCAGAAATCTCAATCTACAGAGGGCTGGATTCTAAGAAACTCTGGGGGGAAAAGTGATACAGTTTCATCGCAGCATCTCTAAAGAGTACTCAGTAATTTCTTTGGCCTCCATGTGATTCTATGAATGCCCAACTAGTCAGGGTGAACGATATTACAGGCAGCACAAAATTCTCCAAGGCTTCTCCACACCATTTCATGTCTGTCACATGTGGTCAGGGTGAACATGCCTTCATCTGTGAAAAGCAAAGGGTGTGGCGGATCTGCCAGTATTGGAAAATCGTGGCAAATGCCGATCGGGTTCCAAGGTGCCGGGCAGTGAGCACAGGGCATGTCAGGCTCTTATATCACCCTCATGAAGTTTGTGATTGTTTGGTCAGAGATGTTCAAACCAGTGGCCTGTGTTAGGTCATTTCATAGCACAAAGGGGGAGATACCAGTTCTGCTGATGGGTTAAAAACCTACAGCCCTCTCCAGCTCTCCTAGACTATCTAGCCATCTCCTGGAATCATCTCCATGCTCTTGAGACTGTGCTGGGAGAAAACCTTCTAGCAATGACACATTGATGCCGAATACAGGAGGAGCTGGGCTACCTATGGAACCTCTGTAGGGTTTAGGTATCACCTCATTTTACCAGCAGTGACACTGACATAATGCATTCAGCAGTGTACATACCTCCTCCTAGTAACATTTTTCTCTTTCTTGTTTTTAAGTGTTTATATAAAACCTGACTCCAGGAGAGTTCAATCTTGAGTTAACCAGCTTAACTGCAACCCAAATCGGACTGATGTGAACACTAAACGCTCAAATTAGTTCTGTATAAATTCAACAGTGGCCCGTTCTAGGTAGACCTAAATGTAATCAGAGAAATCTGCTGTAACTCTGAAAGTATTAATTACTCTACAATAAGTGCACAGTGTAGTTCTAACTTATTATATTTATTTTATTGGGCAACAAACAGTCCACCTCATGATCTCAGTTTAGCTCAAGTTCACTTAAAAAAAATGAACATGTTATACCTTGAGTACCAATGTAGGCATTCTTCTGTTTGTAGCCGTCCATGAAACTTGCATTGATGTAGTCTGATCTCTGTGAGAGCAACAAAACTCTGTCACAAAAGGTCAACAGAATGCCAAACACATCATGTCAGTTCAGGAAAAGTGTGCAATTTTTACACTGATGGAAGTCGGAAAAGTACTTCGCAGTTATCCGCAGGAAATTTTGGAGCATTAGAGACTTTAGATTAGAAAATCCATCAGTTTGGTTACACGTTTGCTTTACAAGCTAGGTCGTAAGTTTCCAGCTGAGTACTGGGAGTTTTAAGCTTGACAGCTGAGAGGTCCATGATTGGAAATGGGAGTCCCCCCCCCTCTGATACGATATGCACAATTTTTTAAAACGTCATTTACCTCATTCTTTCTGGGTTTCAAACGAACTCTCGTCTGATCAAGGCACAACACGTCGCCGTAGCGATTCCTCTCCTGATTGTAGGCTGCTCTGTAGACAAAACAAAGGTTTACTGCTGCCGCCTTTTGCGGCTTATAATTACAATAACAGTTGACACACACTGAACTAAAGTTCTGGTTTTCTGGTCATGTGCTACTTATGTGACATTAAGGTGAGGTGTGTAATTTACAGAAGACGAAGAATTTATAGAAAATTGGAGGCAAGCATGCAAAATGAGGAAAAGATGCAGTCACCACCTTAACAGCTATAAATTCCACTTTATAAATGCCAGTAAGAAACGAAATATTCTGAAATTATTAGAAAGGTCATCTATTGAAGTCGGGGTTAAAGGAAATACGAAGCTACTAATTTATGTCCTTCCTAGAATGCACGCTGCACCTACAGCATAAAAAGATTACAGGTAATAATAAACTAATCTGTATGGCAGTTCCGCTCAGCCGGACATCATCAGATTTTAAAGTGTGCACTGAATGTGCACCTGCTGCTCTAAACTCACTGTGCACAGTGGAAGGTTCCGGGTGGTGCTTCTTTGCGTAGCTCCTCATACTCCTGATGGATGCCCGAGCGCTGTAGCCTGCCGAGGTGCGTCAGCAACTCCTGCGGGCGCATGGACTCTGGTCCGGGGATGTGAATGGAGGCATCTTCAAAGGGGATTGCCACCAACTCATCCACGGGGTCTATTCTGCCATTCTGGCCCGCCAGTAGCTGCTGGTTCCAGCTGTAAGCGTCCAGAGGCAGCAGGCCACCAAGGTGCTGAGGGAGACAGTCTCTGGGGAGGTGCTGGCGCAGCTCAGCCATTTTTACCATCTGAACCTGGAGTATAGAGACGTGGACTGAGATGATTTGTTTTGACGCCCATAGAAAATGGCATAAAAGGTCAATGTCAATTTGCCTGCGAATTTGTCCTGTTAGCACTACAATATCTTGAAGGCAGACTACAAAAACTGCATCTCATATATTGTTTTGTCCAGTTTACATAAATGTGGATAATCTGGCAAAAAAAAAAAAAAAAACTACACTGAGAATGGTTATTTTTTTTAAAAAAGGACAGGCTATTAGTTTGTTCAGCTTTTGGTCAGCTGTTGTTTTCTCTTGTCATATGTAAAAATGAAAAGCTTAGCCTAACGTGTACAGTTCATCTACAAGTTTACAACATAAACATATTTTAGTTATGCTGTCTGATGGAAAATGCAGTAGTCTTTCTACAGCTGCCAAGCAAATACTCATGTCATGTCACTCAGTTAGGAACCTGCCTATGTTAAATGGACTATTCATGATATGGAACCAATAAAAACGAAATGCGCCTGCAACAGGATACCCTTTGTTTTAAGCCTGCTTTATCTTAAATATCATAGTTTCTACTACTCTTGGCATAAAAATAAGTAAATAAAAAAAAATCCCCTGCACAGTGGCTCTAAAGAAATTAATGCTAATAAAATAATGACTTATAATAATGTAGGAGGTTGCCTGACTTCAAAATGTCAGGCATGTGTGAGGCAGCAGGATAAGCAGTTAAAGAATCACATGCTCAGTTGGTACACTGAATTACTCACTGCCTGTCATTTGAGGAGAAAAAAAAAAGTTTTCCCCTCTCCTTTTTTAATAAATTATCATAAAAATGAAGCTTAAGAACTACTTTTAGAAGTAATCAAAACATTTACCCTCTCCCTCAGTTTCTCCTTGAGAAGCAGGCTGAGCAGATTGTAGGGCACTCGAAACCACACTGGGGCCCCTACGATCAGCACCTTCTTCAACCTGGCAGGGAACGCCCCCTGGTGGACAAAAAGACAGTAAATTGCCGTACAGTAAACCACATTTTTTGTTTAGAACTCACATTTTAAAGTTTTATGATTATTATAATTATGACTGTATTGTAAATTAAGGGGCACCATCTCCTGTGTTTAGAGTGTGAACACAGGAGATGGTGCCAGGTTTATCTTATGGTACTTGTGCATCTAGGGATTAAGTACACAGTATGCGTACAGTATGTGACTGAGTTCAACACCTGCTCCAGAGAGATCAATATGTGGGCACAGAATATGTCCCGCTGCTGCTGATGTGACCACATAACAGTCGTGTTATTGACTCCAGCTGACATGCACTGTAGCAGTAACTCACTTAAATGTGGTAGAAATGCAGACAAATTCGAAATGAGCACCACTGCCGCTGCACATGGTTTAAGTTATACTTTAAAGGCTATTAACTCACACAGTGAGCCACTCATTTTGCCTTACTTAAATCCTGGAAGACAAAACACTTACAAATAAATCAGATTACTACTTTCTAAGATGGAAATAAATATGCAGTTAGTAGTTAGCCCTAGAAAGGAATAAAGACTTTCAGCTCCTTTAAATGAAAGTTGCGTTTGCATCTAGTCCTGTGAATAATCTGAGCATGTGCGTCTCATTTTTAGAGAAAGGTTTACAGCACCTATTCACTATACTGCACTGAAATCCCAAACCTTGAGCAAGTTGAGAATCTTCTTGCTGAGGTCCAGCTCAAAGTTTGTGTAGTTGGAGCCTGCCATGTCATAGATGAACACTAAGCCATTCCTCTGAGTCTCGAAGCTGTGACACACACAAAAAGAAAATTGGGTTTTTGATAGCTTAATTAGGTCATTTAACTACTACCCTGTGCTGTCAAGTGGAACTTGTTCCCAAAAACGGCAGATAAACCTCATTTTGGAGAATTAAGCTCTAGTAAAGACTGTCTTTTCATCTACATAGGATTCCTTCAAAGAGAAGAAAATTTCACTCAGCGACATGTTTGGTTAGATGTTTAAAGGCTACAATGCCAGTACATGCATTATTGTATACACAATATGCAGTATTGCAAGGAAAAACAAATACCCAGTACTTTAACTAGACACTTTCACCAAAATTTCAAAACAAAATGTGACCGCTTTGTTGCATCCACTGAAAACCACATTCCTCACCTTTCCACAGCCCGATCCAGGAGGTAGAAGAGGGCCTGAAGCACCACGTGGTTGCCTGTCTTGTTGGGGTGATGGAGTTTGGCTGTGTACAAGGCAATTGAGGCCCCCGAAGGGTCTCGTACGCTCTGAAAATACACAAGCACCCAATACTGGTAGGTTATCATTCAGCAGAGTAAAAGCTGTTTGTCACTGGCATCTGTTTCCCCCGCCCCAGAATAAACTGGGGATTGTTTATTATTCCTGGGTTCATTCTGTATTGTTTATTGTGGAGTTATGAGCAAGGCAGCAGAAAATGAGCAAAATGCACGCACAGCCTTTTTCTGAATATCTTTATATCTAGCATTCAAATTTCTCAGATGCATGAATTATGATGCCATTCTTAGAAACTGTGGTTTGAAGAGTTCACTCGAGCAAAGTGTGACGACAACACTAACAGAAGTAAAAAAGTGAAAAATGGAAAATGAAAAATGACCACAGGGGGGCACTTAGGTTCATATGCTGGCAGGTTGCCAGCTCAGAGAAAGGGTTGTCAACAGTTCAACAGGATGAACAATTGTTGTCATTACTGATGCCGCAGGTCTCGGACCTCTTCATTTTCTTCCTGGGGTAGAGACAGAATGCATTTTCTGAGCCAAAGCTGAACGGTGCTGAGAATGGGGGTGTCCAGGGAACCAAGGCTCTTCACTTGAGTGGAGCTGCTAACCACAGATCCTCCGGAAAAAGCTCCTTTGTAAGTAAATAAGCCTGTATTCTCTGGCACGAGGGCTAAAAATACACCAGACAGGATGTGAAGCCCACTGCCGAGGCTGGAGAACTCCGACGTCAGGCGAGAGGATGTGCAGCATCAATGCCACTGTGGCACGTCAGCGGGGAAGGAAAAAAAGGGGACATGCCGGGAAATGGGAATGTGTGTGCGCGTGTGATTGCATGTGTGCGCGGTGGAAGTCGGCATATTTAACGGTCACAATTTGGCTAACAAAAAGCTAAATTTATCTCGCACAGGAAACACATTTGGAAGGTCATCAAATACCTGCACCCCAAAAAGCACATCAGGATGAGGGCTTAGTTTTTCAATGTTCACTCTAAGGAATGAAGTAAAGGCATTGTAAGTGATCCTGTCATTCAGAAAAAATAGAATCTAAAATTTAAAGAGGGGAAAAAAATAAAACAAATTGGACGGCAATGAGGGGGGTGAGGCAAGTTCTAGATATTGACTAAACGTATACATGCACAATATTAATAAACAACATTTCCATATGGACACGTTACACATTACACCTTGAATGAGTCTTAAATTGTGGAGGATTTTTTTTAGGAACGCACTTACCAACACAGTGAACTTTCCACTGAGCAGTTCGGACCGCAGAGGCTCCTCCTGAGGCTGAAGTCTGACAATTCCTTCTTTAAGACGCGTTTCCTGAAGAAAACAGATCACAGCAGGTGAAGGCAAGCTGTGGGGCAGCTGTAACAGGCCGTCACTTTGAGGTGAATTCCTTTCTGAACAATAGTGAATCACCTGCCTGGCTTTCCTGCTGGGAGGATTCCACTCTGCTTGCCCCCCCCCTTCTTCAAACCCCAGAGTAGGTGGTGTGGAAAGTCTTAAACTTCAGCTTGGGTGTGTCATTTCAATTATAGCTCATCTTACAGACTTATTTTGAACAATATTAAACTAGCGGTACATCGAGTTCCTGCTGTAATTTGGCCATTTTCAACAAAGTCTCCTTTAGTTTTAAATGAGGCTTTTCTACAGGTTGACAGGAACTGCTGCAGCTAACCGATTTCACTGCAACTCTTTTAAGCCTGTAAGCACTCGGGTCTTAATGATAATGGATGTACAGATTTAGACTTCACTAGACTCCCATTACTCCATGAAATGCGCCAAAAGGAAACTGTAGCGTTACATATCAGAACACTCCTTTTCCACAAAAAGCATTCTTGGTTAAATCTGAAGTGTATGATTGAGGATTTATTTATTTATAATTATTTATATAGCAGCAAATAAACAACAGTTGCCTCAATGGGCTTTATACTTTAAAAGACTTTAATTATACAGAAAAAAATCCCACCAATTAGACAGGCCCCTATGAGCAAGCACTTGGCAACAGTGGGAAGAAAAAACTCCCTTTAACAGACAAAACCTCCAGCAGAGCCAGACTCAGGGAGGGGCAGCAATCTGCCGTGACTTGATCCAGCCCCAACTATATACTTTATCAAAAGGGAAAGTTTTAAAGCCTAATCTTAAAAGTAGAGTCTCTCCCTCAAATGGGTCTGAAATCTGAAGGCTCTGCCTCCCAGTCTACTTTTAAATCCTCTAGAGACCACAAGTAAGCCTGCAGTCTGAGAATGAAGCTCTATCAGGGTGATATGGTGCTATGATGTCTTTAAGATGGTCTTATTCAAGACCTTGCATGTGAGAAGAAGGATTTTATATTTCATCCTGGATTTAACATGGAGCCAATGGAGAGATGCCAATATGGGAGAAATATGATCTCTCCCTACTCCCTGTCAGTGCTCCCACTACAGCATTCTGGATCAAATCAAGACTTTAGAGAGTTTTTAGGACATCCAGATAAAATTGAATTACAATAATTAAAGTGATGCTTAGTCCTGCTTAAAATTAGTAGTATAGTATAATCACATATAACTACAGCTGCCAATTTTTCTGTCCGACTTTGCCCTTAGAAATAAATTAACAGTTGCTCCAATAATTTTACAGGCACATGAAATGCTACACAAAGGCTAATATACATCATCAAGCCTTGCTCTCAAAAACTGAGGTAGAAGTAACATCGTAAAGCTGGATTTAAGAAATAAGTGCGTAAAGTCTTGAAAACATTTTTAGCGTCATCTTCTGTCTGCTACATTATCTATGACCCACAACTATTAAAGTTAGTTAGATAGTAGCCCTAACAGCAAAAGACCTCAGAAAATTTGTAATGTCCCCATATTTAACCCCCTGCTCATAACCTGCATACTGCACCACATTACATGTTTATTATTTAACATCATCCTGGGGGATAAGCATGTCTTTGTGCATTTTAAAACCCTCACAGTAGCATCTCAATGCAAAACAGGAAATGAACAACACTGAATGATAAGTGACAAATCCTTGAGGTGTATCGTTTGCCGCGTTGGCAGCACTGAACCAGGTTAGATTCTTAATTTTGTGGCAACACTTTCATTTCTCTAACCCTCCAAACAAACAGCACACTGGAAACTTTCCTTCGAAGTCCCCTCCCCTCCCCATTCTCCTGACGAATGACTTGTCCCCCAGCCTCGCCCTGGTGCTGACGCAGCATTAAGCCGTGTTAAATGAGCTGCGGCGTGGCAGGAGACTAATCCTTCTTAAAGTCACACTGAAGGCGTTCATGATTGAGCTAGCTACTCACAGGTGAAAGCTACCTTGATGACTGAAATGACTTTACAAGAAAATGACGATGCTAACATTTATGAAGAAGTTAGAATTTGTGTAAAAGATTTGTTTGCAGATTTGGTAAAACAGATGCCATTATGCAATATATATAAAATAAATTTTATTAACCACTGGTAGTTATTACTGGCTAAGAGGGGGGATAGTCCTGGTTATGCTATTCTCCAGCTATTTTCAGATCATTAAGTAAATAAGACCTTCAGTAGGACCTGCTGTCCTGAAGGTTTCACCTTCATCAGTTTCTGACTTGATAGTTATTTTACCAGCAGTCCTTTCTGTGACGCGCAGTGAACGGACATCTGTGCCCTCGAGTCCTCAGACTCACCTAATCTTTTTCTCATTTTGGCTCACTCTTTGGTGACCTCTCGATATCCCCGCACCACAAGATTATACAGCCAGCATGATACAGATATACAGTATGTTTTTAAACTGTATTCACCGCGTTTCTCCCCAGGGCGGTGGCGTAGAGCACAACAAGCGAACAGGAAGCAAAAAAAAAAAAGAAGAAGATCAGCCATGTCTATTTGACATGATAGCTGAAATTTGCCTTTAATCCTTCAAAAAGGGTTAAAAATACAAAACACAAGATCACCCCACCCCCAAAAAGTAAACTTAAAGTCACATGCCAACTATTTCACTAGACCTCTAACACAAAGTAGTTACATCCAGCACTATTTTTGTGTTAACATGGTTTAGCATGTAAGCCCAACATGCGAAACTTCATGTTCCTCCTTTAGACAGACTTCATAACCTCAGCTGACCAAACCAGCCTTTTTTTCTTTTTTTTTTAAAATTCGCAACAAGCTTTCTGGAAAGCTTGAAAGCCTGAATACCTCTTCTTTAAATATCCCTGAAGTAAAATTAAAAAAATAAATAAATAAATAAATAATTGCGAGAGTTGGTGTGTGTGTGTCTGTATGTGTCAGGCCCCGAGGTTTCTGATGCATCTGCTCAGGCGATCTCTTGCTTGGCAACCGCCTCTGAAGAAATATGCTCAATGAAAAGGGGCCTTGTGCTGCCATTTCTGGGCACGGTGTAGACACCCCACACTCGTCAACCTGTTTATTTCATCTTGGGTTTTCAAAGATGACTTCGATTGCTGTGCGTTTGGGTGTACAAACAAATCAGCTAATAGACAGAGAAGGATGCTAGTTGCCAACTGCAGCAGATTGGATAAAAACCACACAGAAACCAAGAATACAGCACTAAGTGTACATGTTCTTTGGAAAAAGTCAGTAAACTGTATTTATACGTGGAGAAGCAATGTGTTACAGATTCATAACAGTCTGCTGCTCTCAGTTAGAAATCTAAAATTAGAGCAGCTAATAACTGGAAACCATCTTTTCACCAAAGCAACTGCAATAAGCTTGAGATTAGTCAGGGCTTCATTTTTTTCCTCCTTTAAAACAGAATCTCATTTGTTGTTACAGCTAAAGTTAAAGCGAGGGGGGGGGGGGGGGGGCGTTGTTTTGGGGAA